>NJRQ01000211.1:51841-66053 GCA_003063805.1 Aphaenogaster ashmeadi | reverse complement strand
CAATTTACCGAGATCTAGCCCTCCTTTAAGTTTGTCGCAAATGTCCGGAACCACCCTGTATATATTATTTTAAAGAATATATAATCTATGATTATTTATTGCATATAATTTTGCGGTATGAAGTAAAAGAAAAGATTTCTTTCTCTTATTAACATTAATCTGAATTTAATTTATTTTTCCTTCCGCTTTATTATGCATTGTCACAAAAGCTGTCAAAAAATTTCGCAATTTATTTATTGTATCATTATTGTTATTATTATTTTCACGTTCCAAGAAGTCAGCGTTCGTTCCGTTTTATTATCTTCACGAATGAAACCGCATGAAACCGCATGCCTCTATTGATTTCATCGGTACATTGTGGTGGCTGATTAGATGGCTATTAATTTGTTAATTATTCCGAGCGCGAGCACGTGGAAAACGGAAAGCGGGCTCGTCCAGCGCGACGCGGCAGGACTCGGCGCGACCGACGCGTCCTTTCACTCGCGCGAGGATGCCTTGACATTTCGCGGCGCGTAACAACGTGTCCGCACGCGACCACGAGGATGGAAAGTCGTCAACTTGCTTCGCGTCTCCACGCACGCATCCTTCAATCGCGCATTCCGTCACACAATTATTCGAGAATTCGTTCACGGGAGAATGTCGAGGAATGACCTAACGAGGAAACCGAGCAGACAAAGAAACCGAGCAGACATAGAAAAGAGATGGTCAATCAGGATGAAACTTTCCAAGATCGATGGGTATCTTTTTATACAAAATAAAAATTCCGCCATTTATGTAGACAACTACCCGGCGTTGCCCGGGCTTCTTTGATCTAAAACTGCATTTGTGCACTGAGAAAAAAAAGCTGTTGCTTCAATTAAAGTGGTATCACGGGGTGCCAAAAACATAAGTAGTTCATTCAAATGTATTATTATTAGACCCAATGTCTGCATTTTTAAACCAATAATTCAATCATTGTTTTAATAATCCAAATATTGGGTCTATTAATAATACAATTGAATGAACTACTTATGTTTTTGGCACCCCGTGATACCACTTTAATTGAAGCAGCTTTTTTTTCTCAGTGTGGTAATGTGAAGATCAAACAACTATTATTGAACTTAACATATTGAAATTAATTCATAATGACATATAATTTTCAAATTCATATAGTGTTTCTCTCTGTTTAAAAGATGCACCGAACTTAAATTATCACAAAGGGGATGAGATCAGGGGAGGAGGTGGGAGGTCCAGGTTTCATGGTAGCCTATATTTTGCGCAGAGATCTAGAAAGTAACTATGCCAAAGTTGGTCCATATCGGTCAAAGAGTTTAGAAGTGTATAAAAAACATACAGACAGACATTCTATTATATATATATATATATATATATATATATATAGAGATTTGCTTTATCTCTGTCTTCTACTCTTTAGCATAGATCAGATCATTGATAGAACAGTATTGAAAGCAGAAGAACTCACAACACCGATAAGTTCCCTTCGAGGAGAAGACGCGATTCATAGCTTCATCGGAGGAATCGGCAATCGCACGTTTGTTTGCAACTCGGTCGTAATATGCAAATAGAAGGGAATTAGGCAAAAAAGTTCTTCTCGACTTGCAAATCGAATTGCTTACGGGCTTAATCGCCAAACACCCACGCTTGTGGCGTACTTCCCGGTTTTTATGACGGAAGTGATGCGGCAACGAGAAGAACTGACGGAATGACGGCGAGCTCGTGAGAATCTCAGCGGCGAGATTGCGATAACGCCGACGGCGGACGCGTCCGCGAGCGTAAGGATCGCATCCATGAGGGGCGTGCGACGTTATTCCCTTCAGGATATAGAAGAGAAGGCGAGCGTCTCATTCGTTAGTTAGATAACCTTTACTCCAGCATTAGCCTCGCCCTCGACCTGCCAGCTGGCGGAGATACGGCCACTGTGCTTCTGCGGGGGGGATTGCCCTTTCGTGATACACCCCACGGTTTCCCGTGCGAATTGAAGATTACCTCGTTCTAACCCTTTGCTCCTTTATCCTTTAATCTGCCCAGCAATGCATCGAGATGTTAGACGAGAAACTTCGGATTTTACATTATACATGTGCCAAATCTCAAAATCGCAAAGAATAAACTGCTGTAAAGAGAAACTCAAGACCAGAAGCTGTTAAAAAAATAAAATGTTCGAAATAAACGGAAATAGCTCGAAGATAAATCAATCAATCAAAATATACTAAGGGAAAAAGCTTGGAACTATATTCTAATAATAAAATAAATAAAGAAAATATAAAAAGAAGAGAGAGACAGAGAAAGACAGATTTCACAAATAAAAGAAAATAGGTACTTGTTCGTTTAGTTATTAAATCTTAGGAATTCGATCTTTTTATCATAAACCTTAGCAATATTTTCTTTAAAATGTACTTTTTATATTTACTACAAGAATAATCTTCGTGATAGACAGTTATTCGTAATTCGCCATTTATTAATTATAAATGACATAATGTATGAAAAACTTAATCGTTTTGTATATCATGAAAAGAAAAACTACCTTAATTCCTAACGTATAATTCTATTGTATCTTTTTAAAGATTGTAACGACTATAATAGACATTAAACAAAGTTACCACCGAACATGAGCCTTAAACAGAAACTCATTCCGCCTATCTTATCTTTCGCCAGAGGATCGTCGTTTTCTTCACAATAATTGCTGAAATTGTAAACCCAAGATTCTTCTATCGACGTCCCGCGGGAATTAACGATCGGTGGCATTCCGCGTGCGAAGAATACACCCGTCGTGGAATGTAACGCGTGGAATTACACGTTCATGCCGCGCGGTAAGTATCATCGTGAATTCCGCGGATTCGCGCAGCCGTGCGCACAACGCGCTTCGCTACAACGCGATTTCTTCTTCCGCGAGACGAAACGCCGAGCCCCAAAGAGAAAATTGCAGCCGCGTTGCAATTGTACGAGAGTCGTTCGTACAATTAAAGTATTACCGTGGGAAGGCTTAACGACCGAATCGCAAAGAACGAAAAGCAATTTGTGTCGCGGGTTCTCTTAACTTAAAAAGAATTGCAATCGAAATAGCCTACTCTTATAGAAATTACATCAAGCAATTATATCGAGAGTAAAGATGATTGCACATTAATGTCGTTGAAAACGTAGTAAATTAATGGAACTATCGTACAAAGTATTATGATACTGTGATTATAAGTTGAAGATAAGCTATAATGACTCTGTAATCGTTTGATGAACGATTATAGAGTACGAACCAAATTTCTGCAACAATCAATTAATGAATGAAGATAAATAATACATATTATACATATTATAAATTATCAAGTTGCTATTATTAAAATATGATCTTTAATGCATATTGAAGTATAAAAGAGAGTATATATGTAATTTTTAAAAATATACAACAGGATATAAACATAGAATTCTAGAACTCTATAGATTACCGAAGATTAGAAATATAGTTTCTCTCATAGAATAATTTTCTGCCAATTTATATTAATCTAATGTTTATATTGCAATTAATTTTTCTCCTGTTGCTTGCAAAGAAACGATCAGTTCTCATCGACTGGTAAACGTAAAGAACAACGATGCTGATCTCTTATAAACTCATCGTGGGAGGCTGCCTTCCTCTCCTTCATTCGCAATCTTTGTCGAGCGATTTGTTTCGTCGAACCGGAGCGAAAAAACCGAGAGCCGCAAAGTAAACGATCCGAAACGGTCTAACTGTGCTCCATTAATTCGTTGTCAACCGATGCTCCTCGATGGGAATCGAACCAAGTCTTCCCGCGGATCCGAAAGAGCGCGATGATGAATTGGCACTATTGAACACCTCGGGCGGATCGACCTAAGCCCGCAATTACACGGCTTGTTAGAGCAAATGCCTTTATTTATGAAAGCTAATACTCCGAAAAATATAAGAATATAAGAAGCTAAAGAAGATGTACAAAAAAAATAATGTAATAAAGATCGCAATAAACTTCTTGTTTTAGAATATATAGAATAACTTCCGCGTCACATATGATATAATAATCATAATAATAATATCATTATAACAGAAATTACGATATTCTTATTCAAAATGTTATATGTGTTTTATGCTTTGCAAAAGAATTATTATAATTAATAATAGAACACCGATCCTACAACACACGCAATATACAATTTAAAACAATCAAATTCTAAAATGAGGAAAACATTTACAATCTGAATGCAGTTGCTTTTATACAGGGTGGCCCACGAAAATTGTTACAAGCTGTTATCTTTGAAACTACGCATTATAGCAAAAAATGTTTTAGACAAAAGTTGTTTGGTTCTGAGAGGGAAAGAAGATAGGAATATTAGTTAGACCTTGGGTGATGTCACCAAGGTCAGGACAAGATCACATTGAATTTTTTAAATGGAATTCCCTACTTTTTATTGCATATTCATATAGCTTACCTCGAGAGCTTTTTAAAACACTATAAAAAATATTTCTTCATTAAGTACTTTTCAAGTTATAAGGCTTGAAAGTTACAATACCGCCGGCATAAAATATAAAATATCTCGTAAACTATAAACTTTTTGATAATCGTATCTTAATACTTTTATGCATAGAAAAATGAGATCAATCAATTATGCAATTCGCAATATGTAATTATCAAAATATGTATGATTATCAAAAAGTTAATAGCTTACGAGATATTTTTTAAGCCTTATAACTCGAAAAGTACTTAATGAAAAAATATTTTATTATAGTGTTTTGAAAAGCTCTCGAGGTAAACTATATAAATATGCAATAAAAAGTAGGAGTTCTATTTAAAAAATTCAAAGTGGTCTTGTCCTGACCTTGGCGACGCCATCCAAGATCTAACTAATACTCCTATCTTCTTTCTCCCTCAGAACCAAGCAACTTTTGTCTAAAACATTTTTTGCTATAATGCATACTTTTAGAGATAACAGCTTGTAACACTTTACGTGGGCCACCCTGTATAAGTTGCACGTTTCACTATGTTTGTAGTGAGAAATTACAATATTAATAATCATTTTTTAGACCTAAGAAAAAATTGAATAACTAAACGTATAAACGTTGTTACATATACGTCATAAGTTTTTATATATCCGTAGAATGGTTTCAAATACTTGTATAACTTTTCACAGAGTACATTATGATCTTTACTAATATGATTGGTAAATACACATATACAATAATTGATTGTCAGTTTTAACAGTGATAAATATATTAATGTTGTTATATTCCAGCTTTAGAACGAAATATATTGTTGTATTGCAAAAAGAAATATGTTGTTTGTGTATAATTTATACTATAACATTTTCTCGATATAGAAAAATGAAATAATATTTTTAAAGCTTTGATTAATAACAGTAAAATACGTACATAAATCTACAAATGTTTAAAAAAATTGTATAGCTACTTTTTTGAGAACATTACTGTAAAAACAATTTTGTTCAAGGATACGAAACGATCGCTTGCTTCGATGAACTCATATATCTTCTCGATGATACACGCAATGAATCGAAACATGAAAGTCAATTGTCCCTTGGGCGGGGCGATGTCAATCTTAACGAGTTAATTTTCTGATAGTCCTATCTATGTATTAATACAGTAGTAATGTGAAAGCACTCCATTCGCCCATGTCCCTCGGAATAACGAAAACTATCGCCGGAGGCGGACCCAGATATTAGATTCACACCCTAAACGAATTAGAAATCGGAGCCCGTGACTTGCTCGGGCCTTAACATTAAGTCGTGAACCGGGCCATTTTTTAACTGCCTACGCCTGTCATAAGTGAGTCGGTTATATCGGATTACACGGGATTCGATAGAGGAACGCGTTGCCCTTTCGAGCATTACGTGAACGATGAAATTTGTGGTTGCTGGTAGCGCAGGTGCATTATGTAATTGTTAAAATGGAAATTATGTGAAGTTAGCTTTCTAATTGTGGCGACATGGGACTTAAATTAACGCGCTTCGATACTTGTCGGAGTCGGGCGAGACTAAAATCAGAGTAAGTATCCTATTATTATCACTCTAATTTATTATACATCAGTATCAAACGGTATATATTATAATTAATATTTCTAATAAAATTAGTTTATATGTAAAATTAGTAACAACTAATAATCGACGCAATATTGATTAAATTAAGGGGGGATTAAATTTAAAAGTAATTATCACAATTCCGTATTAATCGTAAGAAATCTCTGTAACACAATTAATTCGCACAATATCTGTATGTAAATGCTGGAAACGGACTTCATTCGCGAAGTGAACGTGCGGCCGCTGACTAAGAGTGCTCGTCCTGCGTAAGGATCAGTGAAAGTCACCGCTGATCGAAAGTCAGGGAATTCATAATTCATGAAACTTGGATACCCGTAGAATATCGGTCGCACTTTTTCCTTATTGTATCAAAGGTTAATTTCATGCCGCGTAAGCTTATTCGCCGCGCGACAAAATTGCGTGCAAATTACGCGATTAGTAACCGTCCGTTATTGCACGCTGTCGAGAAATCTATCTTTCATGCACAGTAATGCTGATACAGATTGGATATATCCAGTAATTCTGGTCGTAAATTATTAGTGCACTCAAAAACTGTTGGGATCACGATGAAGGTTTACTGAGCTAAGAAACAGAAGCGGAGAACTAAAACCATAAAAATATGAAAAGTTTATTATAGAGAAATTATGTAAGTTGAAAATGTATATATATATATACATATATATACTGAAAAAAAAATTCTTGGTAACTTGTGAGATGCATTTAGTATACTCTTTTTTGAAGTATTTGATTATTATTACTGTTTATAATAATAATAACAAAATATTTTGTAATAATTATAAACATTTGTAATAATTGTAAAAGAACAAATTTTGTTTAGTTGAGCCAACTAAATTATGTAATACTTATTATACGTTTAGTTGAAACTATTTCACTAAGGTGCTTGGTAACATTAACCAAGCCTGGATTTTTATAACCAAGCTTTTCATTCAGTGTACTTGTGAAATAAAATGTGATGTATTATCGATGATGCATTATCGTCGTTTTATTTCACAAATAAAACGTCGTGTGTATTAAACGATGTATTAATACATAATACTGTCGTCAATAATATTATTATCGTTTTATTTATAAAATAAATCGACGATAATCTCAAAGATTGATCACATTTATGACTGGTTCATGGAGCTGTAACCAAACAGCAGTAAAATCAAAGAAATCCGCGCGCGTACAAAACTTGTAACACTAAGGGATACATTATAAAAATTTATAAATTCCAGGAATATACGCGGTCTATTAATTTTGGATTCGCATGTTAAAGCCAACAATATATTTACAACTTTGCGCTGGAAATTTGCGCTTAAACTTTCACGTGGCACGTCGCACCTTTTAACGCTACGAGGGTAACGTTAGATTTGTTTGCATTACATGCGCTTTCTACATCATAAAACGGAACGAACACGATAAGCGGCTTCAGCAAGACATGGAAAAAAGGGACGAAGCGTCTATAGAAAGTGCTCGCGAATGAAGTAGAGCATCCGACGTTACGTTACTGCGCTTGTACGAATTGATGCGTCGGCCGGCCAGCTTCCCAGTTGCATCCCGCGTTAATCCTTATGTGAACGATACTTTACTTTCACCGGTTACTGCCGTAATCCTTTCTTTTTTTTTCGTCGCACTCTTACCACCGCGTGTGACGACACCGTGGTCGATTATCCATCTGCCGTACACCGTAATCGCGCGGTATCGCGTGCGAAACGAAACGGGGTTGCGACCCGACGTGATCCACGAGTGGCCATATCGTGCAGCCACTCGAAGAACATGAACGAAGTTCGCACGTGCAAACGGCCGGATAAACGGCCCGTGTTATGCAATACGAAACTGAAGGACAATGTAGACGCGTTAACGTCGAGCAAGCTCGATCATCGGACTTTTCATAACCACTGATGAAACGAGAAGTAGGTAGGTATGTCTGTGTTTCGTGTTTATTTCTAAAGTAAAACGCTTATACAATTTAAATAGAGAATATTGAAGTACTTGGACGTATTAATCTTATAAATGACGTATTAATCTTAGAATATTAACTTTAATTAACAGTAAACACATTTTAAAGAAATTGTTCTTTCCTTTAAATATGTGAGTTAAACATTGAGTCCTTTTTATCGAGTATTTATTATTCATTAATTAACTGTATTAAACAATAACATTAATTAAAATATAATCTTCTTCTTTAAGGTAAAAAAAGATATAAATACAATATTTACAATAATTTTAAATGTAAAAACAGTTGGTACGAATCACACGCAAAAGATACTTATTTATAATTTTAAAAATTTTAAGATTTCTGTATCGTGTATCTGTATCGTAATATAGATCTGCGATGAAATTATTATCGGTAAAAGATATTTATCATAATCAGTGTACATATACAATATAGAACTCGAGTCTACTATTACCTAACGAAATCATTTCGCGTTCTCATTACTCACTTTAGAGCTTGCTCAATAACTAAGAGGCAGAATATCGTTTTTAAAATTCCTGTATCTCAATATAGAGAACGGTCACGATGTCAGGGCGCTCATTCCAGATCTAACGAAAATTTAATCGCTACACTGAGAGAAAAATGTATGATATTTGGATATAATAACATAGTAAATAATTATTAGTTAGGAATATCATTTTTATAGTAAGTGTTATCATTTATGTTGATGACAATTACGATATAGGCATAGTATAAGTGACCCATGTAAAATTTTTACCAATAATTATAGTCATTTGAAGTAAAAATATAGTAAGATAGAATATATGGAATGGGTAAGAGAAATTAACCATTTTATATAGTCAATACAATTGGAATATTTGGCAAATATTGGTACAGGTAACTATAGTCTTAGCATGCTTTACTATACACATGGTAATAATAACAAAGCAAATATATGATGACTATAAATTTCTATTCACTCTGCTATATTTTGCATGTTTAAATGAACTATAAAAATATGTTTGAGGCCAAAACTCACTATAAAATATAGTGAGATTATTGTTATTCCAACTATTTCTTTCTCTCAGTGTACGAATTCGTCTCGATCGCGAGACTCTTTTACGCAATCGCCGCAGACCTATAACGCGTACCTTACGATAAAATGCGGAGAAGAAGCGATAGAACGAGACATCTTCTTGCTGATATATGATCAGCTATGAAGGATGGCAAGTGAATGGAAGATGCAACGCGGCAGTTCCATGATGATGAATCCCGGTTTTCGGTCTAAGCCTGACGAACGTCGCAATATTGTGATTTTATAATTAAATGTCTGTGTGTTATATCCAAAAAGAAATCCAAAAAAATAAATCACAGATTTCTATATTTAGAAATATGCAAATATGAAAACAAAAGTTTACAAAACCGTCAGATTATTGAAACAATGTGGATTTAACGAAAACAGCTGTGAAAGATTATGTCATGATAAATGTAACAAGATAATGATTATAAATAGAATTTATAATCCTCGTAAATTACAGTGTGCAGAATATGTTATATATATGTATATTAATTTCTCGAAAAAACGTATCTTTTACTTTACCATGCGTATTCAAAATTAATAGATTGAAATGTTGCACGTATCCTTGGGATTTATAACTTTTTCATCATATTCATTGCTATCCCTTAGTTTCACGAATCCCGCGCGCGGATTTCACATTTCTTTGATTTTACTGCTTCTTGGTATTAAAGCTTCTTGAGTCCCTGACTCAACTATAAATATCTTTCATATTATCATCAATATTTTATTTTATAAATTTAAAATTTGATGTATAATATATTTTATATTCAATAAAATTGTGCGTGTTTAGAAATCAAAGTATAGTGATTTGATCGCTTTTGCCACACCTCGTAAAATGACTCGTGATTGACGAGACAACGAGCAGATAAAGAAGCAATGAACACAATAGAGGGGCTGACGTACAATTGGGATCTTAATGACTTCGCCTTCGATGATTACACCCTGTCACTGAATAATATCGTAATGATTTAACCCGCTCACTCCCTAACCGTATGTTTTGCCCGCCGCTTAATGACTGTTATCGCGGGAAATAGGAGCAGCTCGCGAGCATTTCGCGAGAGTTTGCACAAAGAACACTTTTGACAGCTGAATAGTTGCGAACGGATATACCGCATGATTACGTAATTCGTCGACCGGGTAATTACTTTAACGAAAGAAAGGATTGATTCCCCGGTTCCCGACGTTCGCGGATATATTTGCGAGCGGAATATTTCACATGAACGAATCGTTGTTACGGTCACGACCTTTCGTCAATCTCGCAAATATTTCGAAATAGGCTGTAACATTTAAGCCGAAACGCCTAAAGATAATTACTGCACATTAATTACACGTAATTAATTCATTAATAAACTTTAAACGTTGACAAAGCATCGCCAGCGCCTATAATTCGCGAAATTGAAGACCCTGGAATCCAAGGATGTAATAAAAGTCAATCGCGTCAAAATTCCGCGAATTGAGAAGTACATGGAGTAGAGCATTTCCGCCGTAATATCGGGGCGCGATATTACACTCCAGTATCATGCACCTCCGCGATCACAAAGTTGCAATCCACGAGAAACGATCTTCTCTTTTCGCAACCCGGCAATTAATAGAAGTGATTTATCCCCGCGCTGTTAGAACACGGAATACCCGAGATTACGTTCGCGAACGCGTTACTAATTACCGACAATTACCGCAGGTGCAACGGCGCACCCTCTTCTCCTTCGCTCTTTCCCAATCGACCCGAACGATTCCAGAAGCTTTCGGAGAAGAAGAACGGACGTTCTTTTCCTGAAACCGCGCGGAACGCGTGGAGGCAGAAATTCGCCGGTAATTAACGGAGCCGGGGTTGCACGCGCGCGGAATGATTTCATATATTAATTGCCGTTCGAGCTATCGCGAGCCGCGATAGCCGTTTACGCGCAATTATGGAAGACGAGTTGAAAGGAGAACGCGTAACCGACCGGCGCGGCGTGCAAAGCTATCCAGCAATCCGTAGATTAACGTAGTAGCGAAACTAGTTTCTAATAGCGCGAGCGGGCTGTCTAAGAATCCTTTCTCATTTCTTCATACGCGCACCTTGTCCCTATCCGCGGCTTATTAACTTTTCTCGGTGCCGATTTTTTTTATGGGCGTCGCGTGACACGTGAAAATGAGAGTGGAGCAAGAAACGCGTTGAAAGAAATTGAGTTGTCATTGCAAATTAGTAATGGACGGTGCGTCACCTTTGATATCTCTATTTATCTTAGCAGACATTCGATACACACGTTTATTTGAATAAATTAAGGAATTTAATATTGAAAGTAGAAACACACATGCGAATTCGTTAATGTTACAAACTACACGGAGAAAATTTTATATTAAAAATTACTATGTATGGCAGTAGCCGTGGACCATTGCTGGAATTATAAAAATTTTTACTATGTTATTATATTGATAATTATTAAACTTTTTTGTGAAAACATAGTAAACATTTTTATAATTCCAACATGGTCCACGGTTACTGCCATACATAGTAATTTTTAAAATTTTCTCCGTGTAGATATCGCGAAAATTCAAATATTCAATTGTACATCAAGGCGAAGAGATTTCTAATCATTCTCTAACCATTCGAAGCAGAGAATAACTATAATGAAATGTCTTTTTAAAACTGTTATAAAATTTTCCTTGAATAACAAGAATTGTAATAAATATCATGTAATATTAAAACTAAAACAAAGGACTTAATGTCTGTCTATATTAATATCTGGATTCCGAAATTTAACCTACGATATTTAAAATGACATTTAAAATATCAATATACTATATTCCGGAATATTACAGAGCTGTCTACTAGCTAGTTCAATCACGTTTTATCTATGAGTTCCTTGATAAATCTGACGTCAGATTGTTTATGTTGTACGCGCGAATGAACTGTTTATTAGAGCATACCTTCCTAAAAATATATTCATAAGTAGATCGACCGTGTTTTGAGATAACGCTCTGCAATTACGACCTCGAAATGTCTATAATCTATCTTGCATCGAGCAATCTCTAATTTGCCTCGCTACTGATCGCCGGTAAGGGGAAAAAAAGGACATGATCTATCGAGATAAGAAATAAAGTAGGCGGAGTGAAACGCGGGAGAGAAACGAAGAGCGGCAAAAAGAACGTTAATACAGCTAATCGTGTCCTCGTTGGGCTTTTTACGTTGACGAGGGTCGACCTGAGGTAAATGGCGCCAGGCCGACACGCGACACCTTTCCCCGAGCTCCAATCAATCAGTCAGAAACGAAATCTAATGTCCCTTCGCGCGCAAATCGTCGAGATTCTGATCAAGAGCGAAAGTGAGAAGCGTTTCTGAAAGTAGATCGTCCAGGAATGTAGCCCGTCGATCGTCGGGCATTGAGTAACCTGCCGCGTGACGATTAACAGCCAAGCAAAGATCGAAAGATCTCGCAGTCTGATTAACATAAGCGCCGCAAAGGCGTCGTCGGGACGGATTTCGATGACCGGGAGGGGGTTCGCAATCGAACGAAGTCGAAACGATGTAAAAACAGACGAGAAAAGAAGAGACGAATTCTCTTTCCCGTCGTACCGGGCGAATTTTTTCGCTTCTATCGAACGCTTTCATGAGCGATGATTCGCGAAATTTTCAGATCGATAAGATGACGAGGATGGAACAAGTCTGTAACATAACGTGCTGCAATTGGACGTTGAAGGACGTAAGTGGAGAAGTAAACCAATACTTCGATTAATCGGCGACGCTTCGGTCGACTTCGTCGTGCTCCTTTTGATCTAGATATAACAGGGGGGAGAACGATGTGAAAGGTTTCGCTACAATGTGATGCAGTACGCCCGATCGCGATAATGGGGATCTCGAAACGGAGTTGATCTACGAATCTGGAATGGGATCGCGGAGTCTAAGGGATCGGTATCTAATACAAAAGAATCAGAATCTAAGACATCTATGTTCGCATTGATCACAAAGATCTATCTCTTAAAATATTAGGTATCCGATTTTGGAGCATCCTATACGTGCATATAAACCGATTATCGTACTCTGTGAACTACGTTTCATAACAACATTATGATAAGATTGCACAACCGAGCTTCCAACATCGAACCATCTGATCCAGGGAATCTTCGCCTCTCCTCAGCATCGAGGAATGTTATCGCCGATATCGATAGATCGCGTGCTGCACGTACGCGCCGGTGAACGTCTTCGCAGGTGCTCGCTTCTGCAATCTCACGTTCACTCGCGGACTCTTCCTCATCCCCGTCTTCTTCTTCTTCTTTTTCTTCTACATCTCCACGCGAATAGCGCAAAGATTCCCCGCGTATCGGCGTTCTGAAACGGCGAGTAACAGTTGAGTAAGAAACTGGCCGGCGGCTGTACGTGGTAGATCCTCGATCGCAAGCGGATCGTGAATCACGTTCTCCAACGGAAACTGTTGTTGTGCATTTGACCCGTTAGCGCGTTCGCGCTATGATCAGATCAAAAATCATTTCCCTCTTACGCAGCGATTACGTGACACCTGATCCCATAACTAGCTTCGCCTATCTTTACCCCTGGCACTGTGGGATATTTAAAATCATACTCGAAGATAGAAATGTTTCTCACGTGGAAGAAATAGTATCAAGTTCGAGAAACCTAAGATCTATCGATTACCCCTGACATTATGAATTCCTGCATGATGTATTTCGTAAAAATGAGAATGTGTACATAGATTTACGATCTGCAGAAAATCCAGCTGAAAAAGATAAGGAATTTTTTAATCTACAATTAAAACTGTCCTGTCTCTACAAATCTTTTATAAAGAGGATCTTAGAAAAAGAAAACAAGATAAACACTTTTCGTTTCATCTCTATTTCAAAAGATAAAATCTAAAAAAGAAAATCTACACGTCTTTACAATCCAATTTAGATATTCATTGTAGTTTAAGAAGTTTCATATCGAACATTCTTAAAGATTTTTGTTTTCGCGGATTCTACACATAAAAAGATTACGGACCAGATACTTGTGAAAAAAAAGTCTTCAATCAAGACGAATACATTTAAATTAACACTATCATTGTTTCATATATAAGCAAGAAAATATTATTTTCTTAGAAGAATTTTATATTCTTGTATTTCAAGAATATTATAAATTAATTTGAATATATATTGTAATTGTCACATAAAGAATACAATAATAAGATTAAACTGTA
>NJRQ01000211.1:0-20420 GCA_003063805.1 Aphaenogaster ashmeadi | reverse complement strand
CTCGATGAGAACAAGGATGCAATTATGTCAATAATGCGTCCAGTCACCACTGGCGTCGATAATTGCCTGGCATCTCCGAGGCATGCTTTCGACCAGATTGACGGCGTATTCTAGCGGCAAGGACCTCCAAATCCGACGAATCTCGCAAGATAACTGTTTCAAAGTGTACGTGCGTTTCCCACGAAGCTTCTGCTTAATGTATGCCCACACATTTTCGATGGGATTTGCATCGGGCGACTGCGACGGCCAATCCAATGTAACGATGCCAGATTTCTTCTTCCACTCGGTACAGAGCTTGTTGCGGTGTTTAGGATTGTTGTCCTCCTGCAGAATCCAATCCTCATTTTTATCGATGAACCAACGTTCGGCAGACGGTAACAAAGCCTTTTTGTAGATTTCCAGCATTTTCTCGGCATTCAGGTTGTAGGTAAACAGGTGCAAAGTGCCGAACCCCTGCTTCGAGAAGCAGCCCCAAAGATGCACCTTTACCCCGTGTTTTACGGTCCGCTGGACAAGCCTATTGGTGGAGGGTGACCAAGCTCGCGTGAGGATACAACGTGCCCATATAGAACATTCATCGGTAAAAATTATGTTGCTAAAATCTCGATTGATGTTCTCGTGCGCCCAAGCGAGTCGCTTCGTCACATGTTTTTCGGTCAACAGAGCTTTCTTCATTGTGTTGCGCCATTTCAGGTCATGAGCACGGAGATGGGTTCGAATAGTTTCGTACAATATATCTAAACCTTTTCGCTTTAATTTTGCTTGTCCTTGACGCAGTGTTAAAGCAGGATTCCGCGAAAACAAATTCACTATTCTTTTTTCGTCTTTTTTGTCCAATTTGCCTATCGAGCCACGTTCCGGTAAATCATCGACATTTTTTGCCACATTATATCGCTGTATCCACTTCTGTACGAATGCTTTCGACTTTCTCATGTATTTAGCAGCAGCTGATTGCGACATTTTCGGACCTTTCGGGTGGGTGCAAAGGAACACAGCCTCGTAGCGCGACACGTATTTGACACTCATGACGCTTAACGTGTTTCTCTTTCAAAAAGTCAACGACAATTAAATCTTTCTTGACCTTGACAGTGCATCAAGGACAAAGTTTCCCTCTATCGGCTCACGAAAGATTTAGGGCGATACCTTTTACCAGCTGTGAGTAAGGCCGACCACGTTTTTACTTGACTGACTGTATTGGGAATGTTCAGTGAAAGCTCGGGACAGATGGCGTGGTGGTGTCGGGCCCTGTCATGGCGGCGTCACCAATACTAATACAATACATATGTGTATTGGTGTATGCGTGAGCCTATCTGTGATTACGTTTGTATCATCGGTAGGTATAATAGATATCTGTCATTATGAAAAAAATGTGATATTTTGCGGCTATTGTGTTTGATTGAAAATGTCGAAAAAAGATTATTACGAAAAATTAAATATTAAAGTATTAAAGGAGCTGCTGCGAGAAAAAAATTCAAAATTTCACTTGATTTTTACAATAAAGCACACTGCACTTCATTTTTCACTTAAAAATGCAAAGTGAGAGGAAATATTGTTATGTATATCTCATGGACGTGCTCACAGATACACCACACATCCAAATATATAGTATTGGTGACGCCGCCATGACAGGGCCCAACACCACCACGCCATCTGTCCCGAGCTTTCACTGAACATTCCCAATTAAGGTGTTTCAGCATAGAAATGAGATTGTATTCCAAAATTGTTAATTTAATATGAATAATGTAAATGGATAAGATAATAATATGGGCTGCGCGGTCCACTTGACACTACAATACTTTGAAACATTTTTTGATTGAACAATCAATAGAATTCTTCGTTCTGATTGGTCAATTGAACGCTTCGAAGGATTTGTAGCACCAAGTGGACCACAGCCATGATATTTAATTGTATACAAATTCAAAATCAGACAAAATTCAAAATCACATTTAATTTAAGGCTTCTGAACACTCACCACTACTATCTCAGATTGTGACGTAAAAAATTCTTACAAAATATATTAAAATATAGAAATAGTTTTCTTGCAATATCTTATAAAAATATTATTAAAAAATAATTTTTTAATTTAAAAGCTTTTTAAAAAATCAAGAACAAGTTCCAAATAAAGAAAAAAATATTTTAAAGAAGCAAATGACAGCCGATTAAATTTATTAGTTTTGCTGAAGGAGTCCATTGTGCTTAAGAATTAAAAAGTCTATTTTTATGTCATGTAAAAAACAAATAACAATTAAATTTGTTGAATTTTTCATATTATATTTTTCTTTATCAAATCCTAAAAAATGTTTTTTATTATATTTATATTGTTTATTAATTTTTTAATAATTTTAGTTTTATCATCATACATTAAATATAATACTATTATAATATTTTTATTTACAATTCGCGTGCATATAGAGAAAGCCAGCCTCGCATAGAGCAACTACTCTCAAACGAGTATCAGCGGATTTGGTGGCAGGAGAAGCTAGCTTGGGATAAGACTATCACTGCTAAAAAAATTGCGAGTAAAAGAATACTACCCCGTAAGGTAAACGACTATTAGGAAATTATCAAAGGCGCGATTATGAAGCTTAAAAATTTACAGCTAATTAAGAAAAAAGTACCGACATGCGTGACTGTTAAATATCCAACAAGAGCGGAACGGTTGAAGCAAAAAAAGAAAGAAGAATTTAAAAAGAAGTCTAAAGAAGATACTAAAATCGAAGGGACGATGTTTGCGAAACATAGCGATACGAAATTAAAAAGACACGAAGAAATGAAGTTAGAAGAATGCGAAGAGACGAAATCAGAGAAGCAGGAAGAAACAAAATCAGAGAATCGTGAAGAAATGAAATCAGAGAAGCAGGAGGAAACAAAATCAGAGAATCGTGAAGAAACGAAATCAGAGAAGCAGGAGGAAACAAAAACAGAGAATTATGAAGAAATAAAACCAGAAAAATTCGAGGAAGCAAACCAAGCAGAACGCGAAGAAACGAAATCAGAACAAATCGTGGAAGTGAAATCAGAAGGACGCGAAGAAGCGAAATCAGAAAAATACGAGGAAACGAAATCAGAAAAATATGAAGAAACAAAATCAGAAAAATATGCAGAAGCAAAATCGAAAGGACGCAAACAAACGCAATTAGAGAACAACGAAGATAGAAAAGAAGAAAAATACAAGGAAAAAGATTAGAAAACAACAAATAAACAATTGAATTACATTATCTCTCGTCTGACATGTAAAATTAAGACTAAAGAAAACACGATTTCTTGGAAAAAATAAAAATGTTCTCAAAGAGTTACAAGTTTGTTAACATAATTTGACACACACTTTACTCAATTTTTGTGTTCTATTTAATTTTTCATATCTCTTTTGCAGTTTGAGACCAATCTTAAATTATATTATTTACTATTTCACACATGTTGGCTATCCAATGAAACTTGTTTCACTCGCTGGTACTGGTTTTAAAGACTATAAATGAAGCGTATCGTTATTTTTTTTCTAAAATTATGTAAGCCTTTTTTTGAGCTTGCTAAATTTAAAAGTTCCGTAACTTTTGTTACATCTAATGAACACCATTAAATGATTAATTAACGCAAGTCCAATTTAAACATTATTGACATTTTTTTACAGAGAGGCTGAATAATTAAAACATTATATTCTTTCTTTTATTAATTGTAAGTATAAAAAGATAGAATAAACACTACTCAACTAATACAAGATTGTCACGATAAAGTCAAGATGATGTCATCTTGACTAAGACTTCACGTCAATTTAACGTCAACTTTACGTCATTGTGACCATGCGTGTTACTTGGGTAATAAATTAATTATCTAAAATTTTTTTTATTACTAATAATATACACAGAAAATAAAATCTAGCATTCAGCTTCAATTTTCTTAATTAGCAGCAAATGCATAATGTAATTTATAATTTAATTTAACAAGAAATGTATTTTATTTTATGAATAATTATATTAAACAAGAGTTAAATAGCGGTTCTAGCTAAATTCCAATTCTATATTTTAATTTTAAAACTTTGACGCTGGCAAACAGCCCATCCCATCAGTGCAGTCTTAAACCTCTTGTATAACTTTAATCTCTTTTGTAAATTTTTTATTCTTTGTCACAAATATAATTATAGGGTCTCTGCAATAATGCATGGTACTTATAACGCTCTCAGGCTTCTCTCTGACAAAACTCATTCACTTCTCCTTATAATACCGATCGTCGTTAATGCAGATTACCATGTCGTCGATAAGCTCAAAACATTGCTCCGAAATGATAACAACGGAGTAACTTTGCCGGAGTTACAATAGTTACAATGAACTACATCTGCATGATTGTCGCGCATGTACGAGCGGACACCGCGAAGGTATTTATAACCTCAAACGCACTTTCCTGGACGTCTACTTTACGCACGCTGATTATTTGCAATAAATATTTAAATTAAACTAAATAAAAAAAAATTTTTTAGTCAACCAATTCCGTCCGCTTAAAGATCCGCATGATACTTCCAGGCTGAATGAACCGCAGTCGATTATAATGCGAAATACGTTCACGGCTAAATTGCTCGCCCATAGAATTCATCTAATTACGCTGATCCTCACGCCGTATCGCAGTAAGCACGTACAGCCGAGACACGTGCTAAAGATGAATGAGGCATTTCTCCGCTACGAGAGAGGCAACGACGTGTTCGACATCTCGTTTCGCTATGTGGACGAGGCGACGAAGATTGACCGCCAGTTTAACTTTTCCAGGCAGGCCGCAGAGACCGTGAATAATTTCCTCAAAAGAATCGACACAAATGTTTGCAAGATTGTAAATAAAAAGGTGAGATGAATGAGTTCTTTCCTTCTTTTCCTTTTCTTTTTCTTTCTTTTAGGTTTTCCCCCCCAACTATCATTATATTATAGCATTATTTTATAATGGAATATTATAACTTTTTTAAGAAAAAGAATTTTTCTTTAAAAAAAACTTAAAAATACAAAATAAAATTTTTTATACAATTTGTGAATAAATCAAATTGAAATCTGAAGAATTAATATTTATAAAAATAGACTTTAAAATAAAATATGGTATATAAAATAAAAAATGTGTAGCTGAGAGAAATAAAAGGTTTTTTTTTCTTTAGGTAGACAGAAAAAGGAAGAAAAATGCTGCTTTCGAGGTACCTGATTTGACAAACGATAATGTGAATACTGGGAAGATCATGCTTCTCAAAAATGATGTCAAAGTGGATGGCGATACATTGTGCGGGAGCCTTCTGCAGGACTCTGCGGAGCTAAAACTAATTATTTTCGAGAAGATTTTCTTAGTGAAGCGAAATGCGCCTTATATTATCAAAATTTCATTACCATCGAGCATACTGGCAGGTTTTCTGACTTATCCATCTAAGTTTGAGTCGTTGTACACTGACAAGAAGCAATCGACGTTCGACTGGTACAAAAATGATGCTATCAACAACAAGCCAAACTTATGGACGCACATAGGCACTGGATATTTATACGTACCTAGCGTGACCGACATTGGCTGTCATTTGAAGATTAGCTGTGAACCGCGGAACGAGTCGGACTTTGGTTCTAAAATGGAAATACAGTCAAAGAATGTTGTGGAGGCCGGTCCTGGACAGTGCCCATTTGATATTCGACATCAGTTTACGAAACATAAATTATCAGGCAGGAGGTACGATACTCGTAAAATATGATAAATATGATAAACGGAGTATTAGAAAAATTCTATATTATATGTAATATAATAACGTTATATTAAGCATATACATTTTACTTGTTTACTGTATATTCAAGAAGAAAAACACAGTTTCAGGATAATATGTTATAATATATTGGCGGATACGTATGCTGATTCTGATTTTTCTAAGGATGTATTGTTCCCATACTGTCCACAATATGCATTAGATATGGACTATAGAAAGCAATTGATACTTAAAGAGATAATAGGTAAGTGATAAATATAGTGAATATAAGCTGTTTAAATAGTTATTAAAAACGTGAAATATCTTTTAAATGCTTTTCTTTACATATAAAACAATTAATAATTGATAGCTAATTTATATTAGTTAGTAATTAAATATTGTTACTTCACGAAATTGATCTTTTAAATTATCGAGTGAAACAATAGCAACAGTTTATAATAATTTCTATTATTTTAATATTTTGCGTTAATACAATGATTTTATTGTAGGTTTTAATAGTGATATAATTTGCCTGCAAGAAGTAGATAAAAGTATATACGAATATGACTTGTGGCCTTCTATGAACATGATGAATTATGATGGCGTGTTCATTACGAAGAACGAAATTAGTGAAGGTCTCGCCACATTTTTCAATCAGGACAGATTTGAGAAATTAGGATTTGAGTACAGCATAATGGCACAAAACGTCAATTTTCCTAAATTTGCCGCTATCTGGTCCAAAATCGATAATGACAAAATGAAGGAGAGATTTTTGAATAGAAATACAACTATTCAGGTAGTCGCGTATGATACAATCGAGATCTTAAGTAGGTATTATAACACTCATCAGATAATAGAGTTAGTAATGATTTAGGTGACGGCGTTACGATCGAAAGAGAACCAATCTGAGATCTTCGTCATCGGTAATACGCATTTATACTTTAAACCTGATGCGGATCATATCCGTTTATTGCAAGGATATTATGCAGTTATATATGTACACGATGTTGCGAAAAGAATTCGGGAAGAGGTAGATACTTTCTCCAACAAAAATCATCCAAAAAAATATTTAGAAGCGTTGTTTTGACACTTGTGCGAATTATCTTACGCGTTATAAGAGTCTACATTATTTATATTACAATTTATTGACAATTGCCGTGTATATGTTGACAGAATCCCGAATGTAACGTTAGTGTGATGCTTTGCGGAGATTTTAACAGTGTACCGGAATGCGGAATTTATCAACTGATGACTGAAAATTACGTTCCTGAAACCTGCGAAGACTGGAAAAGTAGTGAGTGATTTTCTTCAATATTTGTTTGTTTATGAAAATTCGTTTCCTTCTTATTTTGTTACTCATCTTGCCGTACAATATGATCAAGATGATTATATTCATAACATAACATAATCAAAATGAATATATCTCGCGAAATGAGAAGAAAAATGGTCTTTCTTTTTCAGATGCTGAGGAAGCTATAAGCAACATATCCTTAATGCAGGATCTTTGCCTGTCTAGCGCTTGCGGCACGCCGGTGTATACGAACTACACGCCCGAATTTTCTGCCTGTCTGGACTATATATTTTATGAGAGAAACAAATTCAACGTGGAACAAGTAGTCCCAATGCCCAGTAAGGAGGAGCTTACCCTTCACACAGGTTTGCCGTCCGTGGTATTTCCTAGTGATCATATATCTTTATGCGCCGATTTAAAATTGAAAGGATAATATATAGTAGAAATTACTAAATAGCGCTACCTCTAATGTCAATCCTCATATGTTATTAAACATATGGTGATTAAATCTGTCTACGCTCACATGTGGGAAATAATGTATACAAACAAAAAAATGTGTAGTCATCAAGCGTTAATTTAAAATCTCTATTGCCATCATTGAATCTTACTACTCTTGAACGCTACTTCAAGATTTGGATAATTCTACAATATCTGAATTTCATTTATTCCGTCTTTCACTATTTAGAGATGAATATACGTTTTTTGTATTGCCAGATTAATTTATATTGTGCATCAAGCATTAACTAAAGTTTTGTAGAAAGCAAGTTTTGTTAGGATATTTAAAATTACGTTTCTTTTATCATCATATGTTAATATATCTATATCATCGTAATGTGATATAATGTACTCATGATATAACGACGAATAGAGAAAATAGTAATACTTACATTTCCTGTAACAGATACGTGCTGCGTAATTTTATAAAACTTTGTTCAATTGATTAATATTAATTGGCAGATAGTCAAAATTTGTTCTAGGATAAGAAACAATCCATAAGGAACATTGTTGATTAGGAGAAATATATGCTAGAAATGCAACAATTTCCCATAGTCTAAAACAGATTTTTCATTCCAAGTGCATCACATTAATTTCATTTATGGTCATCAAGGTATACATTCATATTTCAATAATACGAAGATACAGCAAAATGACATTGCTTATATCTACTTGCTAGCTATAGAGTTAATTTACAAAAACTTATATACAGATTAATCATCTCCTTCTTTGACGGCTCGGCTCGTAAAGGTCTGCAGATAACGAAGAACTTTAAACTTGATTGAATCACAAACTTTCTACATAACTATGCAAAATCTTTTTTAGTACCTTCTACCTTAAGCGAAAAATCGGAATTTTTGTATTTTGCCATTTTATCAGTTTATAATTATACGTGACAAATAGAAATTCTATATATAGTCTGCAACTATCTGAATTTCAAATTACAAAGTGTTTCATGTAAAAAGAAATAAATAGAATGTCCAACGACGTATCGTAGAAACAAATAGAAAAAATTGTTTTCATGGATATTCAATGATTAAAATATCGTATTAAAATTTTTTTTTCTACCATCGATTCGAAAATTATTAGACGATTGTATTGCCTTACATGAAACACTTTGTATATGATATATTTATAATTGTATTAGCTTTCATAATTACTCCACAAATTGAGAGATTGTAAAATCTGAAGACATAGCTTTTTCTCATTATCTGATTAAATTGAAAGATGAGAATCAGATTATTCAATAACCAATTACTTATATTATCATAAATCATATGAGTCATGAAATCATAAATCAAATTTCTATATATATATTTCTATATTAATTATATTTAAATTGTCAGTCTTATTTCAAAATCTAAATTCTGATATTCCTTGTACATTTTGATATTCTTGATATCTTTAGATTTAACGCAATTGTTTATAAGTTCGAAATATAAAAGCACAATTATACGAACGCAAATGAGAATGTTTATGCAAAATCTTTGTAATTGCTTTATTCTTTAATCAATCACTTTACTTCATACTAACTCGATTAGCTATTCTTTTTTTAATCTCATCCTCTTTTAATATAGAACCACTTTAGCAATGAGATTTATCTGCGACTTCAAAAATAAAATTAATCCACTTTAATTGGTCCATTTTTCGGCACAATAATCGGTGTACAATGTCCCGATACTAAAAATTCTACGATTGTATTTTAGCGGTTAAAGAGAGAACTTTACATAGTAAGGATTATATATTTTATATATCTTCATCATATAACACAATTGCATTTATTGTTTATTAAAATGCTAATCGCGTCTTATTCTAATGCAATATCGTCTAAATTGTAGAAGAGTACTTTATCGTGAAATAACTATTCGAGTGAAAGTTTCCTAATACCTGCAGACCTTTTTTTCTATCACACACTTTGCTTCCACTTCCGTATAAATGTAACAAATCTAATATGTATCTAAAGTAATTCTCGTCACTAAGCCCTGTTGTAACCATTACCTTAATCCTTTCCTTCCCAAATATAAGCATGTAATAACGCATAATTAAGGAAATTTTAAGTTTTTATATTCTTAAATAAGAGTATAGAGGATAGAAAAAAATAGATTCAAATTAGATAAATTTATTCTTTCTACTTAATATTGTCGCAGCTGCAGATGTAAATAGAAAGGACCTAAACTAAAAAGTAGTACAGGAATTATATAGAATTGATTAATTAGATGATACAAATTTGACAAGAATTTTTTTATTCTTTTAATATTTAGATGTTTTTCATATATTATAGATACAAACTTAATATGTGAATTAAATTAGGAATGAGAGGATTAAGGCCTTCCCCTTCTTCATTCGACGTGACTATGAACGATCGATTGAATATCTCATTAAAACACTCAAAAACATGTTACTTCAATCGCGCGGAACATAATACATTGATATACATAAAATAAAATGAAACTTTGCGCCGTACCGATAAACACTTAAATCCGTATTTATAGTCGTTACTCAAACCTTATTTCAAGAGCATATCAAGTGAGATACTCAGAATGGAGTTTCATGTCTTGAATCATGATTATAAATGAATATCAAATAGACTCTCAAGATTCGTCTATTGAACTGTTTCATGTCTAGTTTCGGCCGAGTTTCTCAACGACTATAAATACAGGTCTTAGATGTTTATAATTTTGAGAGAAACAAACACGATTGTCCCTATTCAAAAACGAAGTACACGGGTTATTTTATTGATTGTTAATGTTTTGAATCTGACTTTGACATCCCTTGTGTTTTTTAGTCATCTACTATCTCACGATACAAATATCATTATGCAGATTTTTTGGCAAAGAAAAAACTAATTTCAAAATCGTATTCCCTCCCCCCTTCGTAAATAACAAATCAATTTCGTAACTTTATTGTATTGTGATTAGAATATAATTAAGAAAAATAAATCAGAACAATCAGTATTTGCTTCATATTACATCGCAAAAGAGGAAACTAAATAAAAAATTATGAAATAATATAAATATATATACAACGTGGCAAAAATGATATATTTTGGTGTCCATAATCCCTTTTGTTCATACGTGTCTCAATAACTAGATGCAAAATGTTGAACAAATCCGTACAATCTTCGACTGTCACAAATTTTGATTACCATCAAAACTCACGCGAACGATGTATGTGCCGTGAAACGAATCGAACTTATCGCACGTTTACAATATGCTACAATGAATTTATGCAACGTGACACAAGTGACAACATACAATCGTTGAAACCCGTTGCTCAGTGTGCCTCCTTTCCTCCTCCATCTTATCAACGAATAAAAAATGTGACACCGGACAGCAACAAGAGTACGTGAAATAGAGAGAAGACGCAATACTACGCAAGGATTTACACAGCAGACGATTGTTACTCGCTCGCTCGTTTAAGGTCATCACATTCCTCTTCGCGGCGCGCTCGGCACCAACAATTGCAACGCAGTCATCGCATCAGGGAATAACGAGTGATAATTCACCACCGGCACGTAGGCTGCGGTTATGACGCGGCCGGCGAACCATCGGCCGTGCAGCGAGTTCACCGCCGCCACGGCAGTCGCGATCGACGGACACTTCACGTAAACATTGCCCTGTGGTGATGCTTGGTCTACGTACACATGCAGTACGCCGCCATGCTTGTTACACTCTTCGATCACATCATCGCGGATCTCTTTTGCCCAGTTGGGATTCGTTTCACTGGAAACAATAACGATACAAATTATAATTTCTAATTAATTTCACTGAAAATTATAGTCTATAATTACGAGCAATATTTTTTAATAAGATTAATACATAATAGATTTTTGCAATAAACGTGTCATGTTATCATTAGTTTTGCATATAACTACTCGTATATATGCTGTGAATCAATTATGATAACATTTTTATTTAGCATATATATTCCCCCTAGTGAAAGTATGGTACACGTGACACTAGGTCTACAAATATGCAACGCACAAAATGAGTTTGCTTATTCGATACAAGGAAATTTATATGACTTACTTTTGCGGGTCGAACATGTTCGATAACATGAAACACTGTGTCGCAATGGGAGGCGCAGCCTGAGGTGGTGGTTGCGGCTGTGCCATCACTGGTGCCATATTTAAAGCGTTTGCTGCAGCGGGAGGAATTTCCAGGCCGGTACCTTCCGCCAATTTGAACATCAATTGTAATCTGCAAAAATAACAGTACAAATGTTTAAACAAAGTGTGACCTTAATTTGCTTATTTATTCTCTTTCCCTTTTTGTACATCTTTCTTTTTATTATACTTTATGTACCTTCCAGTCGCTCCAAGATCAATTCCACTACGATCGAGCTCATCAGTATCGAGCAGGGAGGGTCCTTGAATCAAATCAGTTCGTTCCGTTACGTTTCCAACTTTCATAGGTCTACCAGCGAGCTCGAATCCATTCAGTTGTTCCAACGCTTTTTTCGCGTCGTCTGCATTTCTGAACTGAAAAAAATAAAAATCTAGAATCTCATGCAAATATAACAAAAAAATATTCAAGGCATTAATATTTATGGATTATAAATAAAGAATATTAACTCAATTATTTTATAAAGAAATAATATTTTGACGCACACTTAAAGAGAAACATTTGTATATGAATAATGCTATAAAAGCTTACAGTCAGGAAACCGTAACCCTTGCTGCGCCCCGTTTCGGGATCCATAATCAATTGTATGTTGTCAATCTTTCCAAACGGTTCGAAAATTCCACGAAGCATATCTTCTGTAATGTTAAAGTGTAGAGATCCTACGTATAATCGCATGGGTCCCGTTTGTCCCTTAGGCATTAGATTCGGCATCGAATTACCCATACGATTCTTCTCAGCCTGTGTATGTTGTACTACGATAGGCACTCCAAGAAGTTTTTGACCAGATAGACCAAGAGCCTACAAAGTAATGTGAAAGTCAAGGAAATATATTTTCAACTATTCAATAAAAATATAAAATATAAAAAATTTCTTTAAATGAGATAAACGCTCAAGAAATATTACTATCTCATAAAATATTATTTGATTGTTATTTCCAATTGTATAAAACTTAATATACTCACAAGTGTCACACTTTCTGGATCTTTGAATTCTACATAAGCAATGCCTTTGAATCTTCGAGTTTTGTTGCATGTGATAAGTCTGACGTCCTGCACTTTGCCGACGCTTGAAAAGAATTCTTCCAAATCGCGCGCACGGATTCGCTGGCTTAATTGCATACAAAAAACAGTCCGAGCATCTCGCTCTTCTGGTGTCAATTCATCGTTTCTGAAAATAAATATTATATTCATTAAATATTTAAAAAATATAGCATATTAAAGTTTTAAAAAATTCAGATTTATAAGTTTGATATTGTTGCTTATTAATTTCTGTTACTAAATGCAATAGTAACAAAATAAAACTTAATATTCATATTGATCTAGCATAAATATATCCCCCAGAATCACAGATTGCAATTCCATGACTGGGTCTAGTCAATTATGCATCTTGAAAAGTATATAAATATAGATAAGAAAATAAAAATGTCTTGTACTTAATTCCTAATAGCATAAATTTTTAAAAATTTATACAAATTATAGTTAATATTCTCCTTTGAATCAAATTAAATTTTTTATTCCTCCCCTATTTAGAGTTACTTGTTATAATCAAAATTTACTTTTATACTTAATCATTCTGTTACTTTTACCTTCATTATATGAAATAAATTTAAGATTACTTTATGTAACTTTATGTAACGTTTTTTGCTCTGTTAAAGATTACTCAACAAAATAAAAAAATTAATGTTGATTCTCATGCTTACTGAGGCATCATTATTAATTAACCCTCTATATAAAAAAAATATATTAATTATAAATTAGGGCTGACGATTATGCCCGGATATATAAATATCCGGGTATCCGGATATCCGAGATAGAAATAGATCCGAGATAAAATATTCGATTTAAGTGAAAATCCGGATCTTGTTCGGATCCGGATCTTGTTCGAATTCGGTTTTTGTTCGGATCTGGATCTTGTTCGAATCCGAATCTGTTTAAATTTCCGATTCAATTATTCGATTGTTAACCAGATCTCGGATTCAAATCTTAAACGCGAGTTACCACAAACCATAAATCTTAAACACGAGTTACCGTGAAGATTTTCTTCATTATTGTGAATTCATGATAATTATTATATTAAAACATAGAAATAAGGTCATAGCTTGACTAAATTTTAACTGCGGAATCACCGAATTATTATTTCTCCCCCGCCAACAGAATCATATGGAGAACCATATATCATTTAAATTCAAGGCTGTTTATAAAGGAAGTAGAGGGTTTGCTTATGTTATGTGTAATGGATCCGATTTATTTATTCATATCTAACATTTATTTTTATTACTCAGCATAATATACAAAGTTAAATGCAATGCTTAAAAATAAACATGTTTTGAAGTTTTAAATTAATAAGTTATTTATTAGAAAGTAAGTCGTCTGTTGGCGGGGGAGAGATAATAATTCGGTGATTCCGCAGTTAAAATTTAGTTCAAGCTACGACCTTATTTTTATGTTTTAATAATATAATAATTATCATAAATTCAATAATGATAAAAATCTCCACGGTAACTCGTGTTTAAGATTTATAGTTTGTGGTAACTCGCGTTTAAGATTTGAATCCGAGATGTGGTTAACGATCGAATAATTAAATCGGAAATTTAAACAGCATCAAACAGATTCGGATCCGAACAAGAACCGAATCCGAACAAGATCCGGATATCCGGATTTTCACTTAAATCGAATATTTTATCTCGGATCTATTTCTATCTCGGATATCCGGATACCCAGATAAACGGATAATCGTCATCACTATTATAAATGTATACTAAATTCTTCCAGAATTCTAATTAAACTACTGCAACCTTCAATAGTTATTTATGAAATTTTGTGTATTTGGTAGAAAATCTATTATCAAAGAAAAAAAAGAAAATTTACACAATGCGATGAAATTTTAATTTTATATATAAAAAAGATTAATAATTTCATAGCGTTTTGATAAAACAGTAGTACTCTTCAATTAATTTCGGCATCGCAAAAAGATTAACCAAACCGACTAATTAAATTTTACCAGAAATCTTGTAAATGTAACGGATGTACTTACATTCCAAGCGGACTGTGGCCTTTGCCGAACGGTGGTCGGGCTCTAGGAAGGGTCAGCGGTGTTAGCGATCTCTTCCTCCTTCTGTCTCTGTCCCGATCTCTGTCTCGCCTCTCCCCTCTGTCTCGATCATTGTCACGATCTCTGTCCCGATCCCGCCTCTCGCGCGATCTCGATCTGCGCCGACGATCGCGATCGCGATCGCGATCCCTGTCCCGATCACGGTCCCGGTCCCTGTCTCTGTCGCGATCCCCCCGTCGATCTTTGTCCCGGCGATCGCGATCTCGGGATCGTGAACGAGAACGCGAGCGATGTTTGCTCTTCCTACGAAAGAAAAATACTTCAATTAAAAAGGTTCGCTCGAAGTAAAGCGAATTGAATACTATTCCTTTAGATATCAAGGTGAACCTTTAAATATTGATGGAGTTTCAAGGTACCCACGTGTATGGAATCGCTATTTCAGATATATATACTCTTGTACACATACAGAATGTACCGTACTCAGCTTATATTAAATTAAAAGGAGTGATTTTCACTTCAAAGCTGAGACATTGACAAAAAAACCTTTCAAAAAATAATGAAAAATATAAAATTACCAAGAAAATCGTAGGTCTACAACATTCTATTTGAAATCCCTACATGTATAAAACAATGCTAGTCTTGAATAAACTCTTAATCTTAGTCTTGAATGAACATCTGCATCGATGTTTTATAATAATTATAGAATGATATTGTTGTCGTAGAATATATCACTAGAATGCTTGGATTAAAATATAGTATTTTTTTTACAAGTAATTTAAATGAATGACGCTAAAATGGTATGAGTAAATTGAGATGTTGGACAATGCATTCTTAGTTCCACAATATTTGATTCAGTCACAAAAAGAAAGTTGCGTTTTCAAACTGTTGGTATTCTTTAATACCAAGTTTCCTAAGATTAACGTAGCGCAACGCAACTTCGTAATTTTATACAATTTTGTCTTTTTATGCAGAGCTATAAGGAAATATGTTTCAAGTTCGCGAAAGGAGAATCTGTAGTACAGATATTCTTCCTATATACTTACCATCATCAGGTTTAACCTTTGGAATTATGAAATTAACCGGCATTTACTAATTGTATGGGGTCTATAACAAAGAGAATAAAACTTCAGATGGGTCTGTTAGGCGAGTGACTAATGCTGCTTCAATTATGGCGCAAAGATATGACATCACAAGGCGTTGCGGGAAATAACAATATAGCCTTTTTTTTCTACTCTAACGTGAATCGACAGTGTATTGACGGTGTAGCGGGTTTAACGGCATGCTAACACAATACTCAAATAATAGTCACGATATACTCTAATGACGAATTCTTTAACAATTTTGGCAACTGTAAGGACGCGGCCAGACTATGCGTGTTTTACGCGAATATTCGTGATTCGAGCATCGTTCATCCTTGTTTATCATTTGATAAACAACAAGGATGACATGACTCGAATCACGAATATTCGCGTAAAACGCGCATAGTCTGGCTCCGCCCTAAGGATTATTCCGTGTTACAACGAAACACACACAGATTAACATTAAAAAATTGAATAAAATGATTTTTCACAGCCCAAATTTTTTCGTGTTCCTTGTTTAGATGAATTCCAATAAATGAAAATCGAAGTACGCGTCATATTCAATGCCATAATCCAGACGTACTGATACGCGTACAAAACCGTTCATTTTGAAAGTGACCCAAGTAAAATCTCAAAACACGACAAAATGAAACTAAGACGATGGCAAGTTTCTCTCGACATGTCTTAGCAAGACCTCCAAATTCTAGTAAGCTTTAATGTGTGACGTAGGGTCACCTAGTTTTGCTTAGCTTCAAAGTTAAATACAAGGGTCGTGCAATTAAGTCTTATAATCCTCATCTATAGTCTCCACTTAATTTTTAATATAGCCAAATAATTCAAAAGGAGGTTCTACTCACCCAGACGATTTGCGACTAGACCCATTCTCCTTGGAGGACTTGTCTTTGGAAGAGGAGTCCTGCTCCTACGAACAGCAAACAGTTGAATGCCATGCCAGCCAGCCGATGTGGCAGGGACGCGCGAACAAGGGGACAAAAAGCAAATCGTAGAACGTTAGTAAATTTCATAATGACAGTCTTTTCGCTATACAAAATATGTATAAATATAACAATAACATTATATATCTTTATATTTTCTCATTAATATTTTTTGTTTTGTTGTCAAATATCAAATTCAACAAGAATTACGAACGAGAGAATCTGTTTTCTTTTTCATATCGCCTGTCAGTACTACGGTAGCAACCTTCCCTTGCTGCGGAAAAGCAATGCTTTTTTTTATGCTGGATGACAGAGACAGACGTCGGCGTCAATTCTCGTGCTCTTTCTCATCTTTTCTGTTCGTTTTTATTTCCAGAACTCTATGGGTCTCCGAGAACGCTGAGGGAGGGGAAGGTACAAGAAGAGAAGAGAGAGCGAGCGTGAGAGAGAGCGTGTAACAAAGAGAGAGAAAGAGAAAGAGAGAGAAAGACAGACGGGGCGAGCATAGCGATGCGACACGGTCGCATGCACCTGGCTCAAACTTACCAATCGCTTTATCGGGTATTAGGAAAGCATTGCAATCTTGGGTTGAGCATGCCTTGGTGTTTAAACTACCAATGGCCAACCACACATCCTTTTTCTTCTGCAAAAGAGAGCCCTCATCAAAGACAGCACGATTTCAAAAAGGTGTAAACGCGAGAGATGCGAGCGAGCACCCCTAATCGCTAGCCTACGATTACCAGCGCGCATTTGCTGATTAGGGAGTGTGTCTCTCGTTAATCAGGGATCGTTTTAGACTTTACCATTCTTTTCCCCCCCCCCTTCTGATATGGGAAAGAGATCGATCGATAAGCACTCTGCAACGACTCGCACAGATCCGCAATTCGGCTGAGTCCAGAAAATGTTTCTTTCGTTCTCGCTGTAACGCGATATCGCATCGCGTTTCAATGGCAATGCGATATTTCAAGTATCAAGCAATAGATATTTCTTCTCTTACACAATTTGGACACTGATTCATTCATTTGATATTAAACTTTATTAAGAATATGATAGACGAAGTATTCTCTGATAGAGGACAAAAGCAAGTTCTTGAAACATTTTCTTGAACGAATTTAAATATATTTTTTCTCAGTTTGCGGGCCAATTTACTATACTTTTAAGTGGTCGTTTGCAAACTCGAGACATGCCGCAGGGTGCTTACAAAGTTCCTATCCAATTCTCAAAGACAAAATGTTTTAAGATAAATTACACATCTATTAATATAAATATATAATAATGTCTTTATATACCAATATATTATTAGTGAGTTAAAATTACTGCGCATAATTTGAATATTTTTTACCTATACTTGTGTAATAATATTCTAAAAGACTAGAGTCCTCTGTGTAGACTTAGACATGTGACTCATACGCCACTTGCCTCAAATTATACTGAAAACTGATCGATAAGATGGATAGGTATTTTGTAAACAATTTAGGATCGTCGAATTTAATAGAGAATATTTAATAATAATAAGCTAAAAGTAAAGTAAGAATTTTGGAAGCCTGACGTGTCTTCTGTCGCACTGCAATTAAGTGTTGTGATCGATGCCACTACCTAGAAGGCAAATTGCTATCATTACAAGTTGTACAAAAATAGTGGGCAGGGTTTAGATATTTTGTAAAATGAGTTCGTGAACCTTTACAAATGAAACGCTTTTCAAGGTTTTTTAGAAAAACATCTGACTATACCATTTTGATGATATAACAATACTTGCATTTTATAGCTTTGTAATAAAAACCAAATAAATTATTTCATTATAAATGAAGAGAAATATTCAAACAACAAATAACGTAATAGTGAATTAAATAGAAACAAACAGAAATAACATTGTAAATATTTTGAACTTATAAATCACGATAAAGTTCAATCAACAAGCTCTACTTATATTTGATAATTAATAAATTAATATTGGACGTGTAATTATTACATAAAATAATAATTATATAAAAATAAGATGATTACAACAATTTATTAAATAATAAGAAAGAACAAAGACGTACTTGGATCATTTAAGGATAGTGAAAATAAGTATTTCGTAAAAACCAATTTCCTTGTGCTTATCTTAAAAGGCAAAAAAGACGGAGAAGCAGAATATTATCAGAGTGTTATTAAATATGGAGTATCCTTCTACTTTTTATATATCTTTCAGATAAGATAAACTTTATCTTAGCAAAACAACGCTACGTTATTCGAATAAGGAGTATTACATCGTACCAAAAAATGCAAGAAATGATTTGATTTATCCAACATGTGCAAGCATTTTGTCAACATTTTTCTGAGTCACAAGGTACGCTTAAATCCATAAATCAATGGATCCACAAATTCACGAATCCCAATACGCTCGAGATGGTAGATGTTTAGACTCGCAAATGCCAAAATTCATGGAGGCTGGGATCCAAAGATCCTTCGATACGTACATATGCTTCGGCAAATTCTCAATCGCACACTCTTGCATTCGAACGCACTCACGCATTCATTCGACTTTTATTCGCGTAAGCATTGACGCAAAAAACCGGGACTCGCTGTCTACTGATGTTACCACGTGTACAAACAGCATGAAGCTTCCCATGGATTACAAGTTATCGTCATTATCACTGTCGAGAACTCTGCCTCCATTTGAGCGTGTACATTCGCCATGACAGTGACCGCGTGTAATCTCCATTTTAATCTTATGAAACCTTACACCTTTGCAAGATAAAAAAAATAAAAAAAACAGAGAGAGAGAGAGAGAGAGAGAGAGAGAGAGTGACTAGAGAGAAGGAAAGAGACAGGAAAAAAAGAGAAGTATAGAGAATGATGGTAGATGATTGCTGTATCTTAATACCTCGTCGTCTTTCATGTGCAAGGAACTCGCTGGCGCACATCCTATGAGCGCGAGGGTACATGTTACGTACCATCTATAAGTACAGAAAACGGAGGTGTTGATCAATAGTTGGTACATCAGAGACAAGGGCGTACTTTGTTCTACATATATATGTATATATATATATACTTGTACATAAAACTATCCATATACCACACAGAGAGTAAGAGAGAGTAAAAAAATATATAGAGCGAGAGTGAAACAGCGGGACGGAGGAGGTAATGGGTTCCCTTTCTTTCATACGGCGAGTGCGTTTATTAAAAACAAAAAAAGAAAGAGGTCCAGTGTAATGCGATGCACGAGCGTGAGCGAGACGGAAACGGCGACGAGTCAGAGATCAAATGAGAGAAAGAGATAGAGAGAAGAGATAGAGAGTAAGAAAGAGAGAGAGAGATATCGGTATACGGTTGACAGAGAAGCAAGGCTTACCCCTTTCTTATACGGCGCCTCCAGCATCGCCTCGACATCCAAATCCTCCGCCATTGCGCGAGTCGGGGAGCTCTCTGAAACGCCACGCATTAGCAGACCACAGAATTTCACGCTGCTTGCGGACAAGAGAAGAGAGAGAGAGAGATACGTGAATTACAGAAGGTTCTCGACACTGATCTATATCGACTACGAGCTACAACGTACAGACGGCGAGCGCTCTGGATAAGAGCAGCTCGGATTAAACGATCGAGATTACGAACGCGAGAGCGATCGTTACGCGACGACGTTGACGGCAAGTCGAATAAAATGGCCGACACCGGATTCGGCGAGCAACTCTCCCCCTCCCCCCCTTAACCGGAAATGACGCTCGTCAATACGTGAATCGTTCGGCGACCGTACGTTCGGCCGAAAAATGGAATGTC
>NJRQ01000210.1:344599-355684 GCA_003063805.1 Aphaenogaster ashmeadi | reverse complement strand
CTCGTATTACTTAAATAAGAATATATTGTTTTACAATAAGTGCATCGTGCCTTATATTCTCCTAAGTCTGAGAAATGTGTCAGTAGCCAGGAAGGTATTGAGTGTCTTTTGTCAATTATTCCATGTTTATCATATGAATGTATTCTCAATAGTGAAACATTTTTATTATAAAATTTAACTTCTTTTTTACAATGCGTGCACTGTGCGAGAGAAGATCCTGATTTAATCGTGAAACACTTCCAAATCCAGCTACGTCTTTCCATTATAACCGTTTTGTATTACGAAATGTTAGATACTAAATCTTATACAGACATCACTTCAGCAAGCGTTTGCAAAATTGCTTATAAAGGTCGAAGAGAGAGATATGGTTTATTTATTAGAATGTACCTAAATATTTTTGTATTATTTGTATTTGCCTAACGACCAAATTGTATAGCTACATCTCCATTGATCTAGCATTTATTTTAAACTTATACTAAAACGCCCATATGACAGTTTAATATAGCGATAGTCAGATGTAGATAAAAACAGTAAAAATAAAAATCATTTTATTCTTTAAAACACTCTCCTATAACATTACGTTTCTTGATTTATGTATTATGTACTTTTGACTGAACTTCCGTATCCGATCCAAGCCCGATTTTGATAAAATTATATATATATATATATATATATATATATATATATATGTATATATATATAAAGGCACGTAGCATTTACTAAATGTAATCGAATGCGTATGTACGGAAATGTCTAATTTCCAAGATATTTACAACTTAATTATCTGGCTAAATAAACAATTTTTAAGATTTCTATATAAAAAAAGATTATAATTTAAAAATATTTTGTCGAAATGTTTTATTTTATTAATACGTTACAAGACTGTAAACACCAACGTGTCATTATCAAGAAATATCATTATCAAGAAAAGAAACAAGAAATCGAAAAAGCTCATTTTTTTACATTTTTAGATATAATCAGCATTTGAACAATAATAACAGCTAAAAGTTAACACTCTCTGTACATTGGCGCCCATGAGGGGAGGCAAGGAGGGGCATATGTCCCCCACTGGATTTTAATTTTTTCAATTTAGAATTATTTTATGATTGACAACCACATAATTGTTATTTGAAATTTATACACTTAAAAATAAAAATCTGTATAAATATTTCTTTAAAAAATGTTATTTGAAAATATTGAATAACGTTCGTTTGGCAGAGTCTTACAAAAATGATATCCCTAAGTGTATTTAAACTCTGCCCCTTCTTGAAAAAAGTTGTAAGGGCGCCCACGACTCTGTAGGCAGGCAATGAGGTGGTTGTTAGAATAAAAAAAAATTATCGTCAACTGTTATCGGACAATATTGTGCTATTATATTGAACCAATATACATATCAGATCATTTACGTTATTATTTCAGACAAATATACATATGGGCAAGGGAGAGTAAGATGACGACTTAAGGTTTATCGATTTTTCCTAATTTTTATGATGACTTAAAAATAATGATTAATTTTTTTTAGATTTATTAAAACCATGCCTATCGTCTATTTGAAAAAATAAAATTACTAAAACATTAAAACAAAAATAAGTACTTATAGTGTGTAATAAAAAATAAAACGAACTTAAAGACAAAATAAAAATAATTATTAATATAATTCCATGGCATTTTGAAATCTATTTATTGTTCACTTATATACCAAAATATACTTATATACAAAATTGTATAATGATATGCAATGTCCGATATACTTGCATTTAGTTTAGATCTCTGTATGTCTAACATTTAAAACATTTGATACTATAATATAACTACTTTATTGCAAAAACTAAAAAAATCAGTAAATTGCATAAAGTGTTATTTATTTACACAAGTAACCAATATCAAAAACTAACTAATTATTTGACACAGTCACGCATGACGTTGTCATCTTACCCGCGGTCATCGTATTTATTTATTTATTTAATAAAACTGTTGCAATGCAACAAATGAAAAACATTAGTACGTTATTTTATACGTTTTTAGCTATACTGTACTGTGATTTTATAAAGAAAGTAAAAATATTTACTATATTTATGTCATTCCTGCATTTCTCTTATAAATCAACAGCAAAAAATTACATATCAGTACATCCAAAAAACACATTTCTTATTATATATATAATTCACTTTTGTAGATAGATTGAAATCAAACTATACAACAGATTATTTATTATTATTTAAAGTCTCTAATAAGTTGAGCATCGGCTCGTTATCTGTTATTAGCTTAGAAAAATTAGCAATTCGTCATCTCTTACCCTCTTTTCCCTTACATATTTACCGCTGTAAATTATACTATAATTACGTCTGGAGCATAAACCGCTCATACTTAGAAACATTAACCGCTATTTAAGACTATCTGTGGAAACTATTTTTTAGAAAACCTATGACATAACGCATGCTTAAGTAATTTTTCTGTACGTAACAAGTTTCCTAGCTTAACTTTTTTCAACAAAGAATTTTTATTGTAATATTTAATAAAACATATTATGCACAAAGCAATGAAAATGTTATCAGAAACTTTAATATTCCTAAATCGCCAGTAAATAATTAACATATAATAAATTGTAAGACGACTTGACTGGCCATAGATGGTATTTTATTACTACATATCAACCATACGGATTGTGGTCCTCTACGAGTATTATATTTAATAATAATAATGCTAAAGCATGTATTAGATTCTCCCCCCTACGTTATCTTCTTAAACATTAAAATGTTATCTTTTTAAACTATTTTGTGTTTTATTGTAGGATCATCACATATTGCTCAATTACAAATAAATCATAACTTTCTTGAAATTTTACGCCTTGAATTGAAGCATTAAATTAGGCAATTTTGTATTTGCTTTTATTACGCTGTTAGGAAAAATTAAACGACAAATGTAGGAATAATTTTATTACGCTGTTTTCAATATTTGATCTTGTTTGCCACCTCTGGATGAGAAAAGGTATCTGCACCGTCATTGTGTGGAAATGATTACGCGGAAGATTTCGCGTTTCTCATTTGTCTCATCTGAGGCTTGCGTGTACTCCGGAATGTCGCTCCTGCGGCGAAGTACTAGTCCAACTAAACGCTTCTCGGTTAATTGACCGAGGCGCCTAATTAATTAAGTGCCATCCCCGTAGCGCATTTGCTTAATTGCTAAGCTCCGTCCCGCGGTCAACGAACGTTTCGTACGAACGCTGCTCGTATAATTTTTTGGCCATCGCGCGGATTGCGTGCATCTCTTCTTCACAAACACGAAAATAGAACACAGTTAAGTAATTTCTAATTTTAACTCTTTGATCCTAAAGGAATTAACTTTATACACTACTAAAAAAAAATAGGGAACACTTTTCATACCCTAAAAATTAGGCTACTTTCAAACCGCTGAAACTCGGCGAAAAATTATTGTAGATAAAAGTTTAAAAAAGCATTTTAAAGCTTGAAGTTTCAACTTTAACAAGCTATCGGTCATTTTAAAAAATTTATTTATCTTCCTTGTTCTGTGCTTTAAAAAAGAACACAACAAGTAAAATGTAGGTAAAATGTTGTAGTTTATGGAACTTGAGTCGAATTTTTGGAGAGAAATTTTTTTATCGAGCTGCAGAGTGTCAAAAATGTGTAATTTTAAAGAAAAAAACAATGTGTTCTATTTTAAAGCACAGAACAAGGAAGATAAATAAATTTTTAAAAATGACCGATAGCTCGTTAAAGTTGAAACTTCAAACTTTAAAATGCTTTTTTAAACTTTTATCTACGATGATTTTTCGCAGAGTTTCAGCGGTTTGAAGTTAGCCTAATTTTTAGGGTATGAAAAGTGTTCCCTATTTTTCTTTTGAGTAGTGTATAACAATATCAATTATAAATTAAAAATTATACTCGTGATTTTAATATAAATATTAATTATAAAAAGAAAAGAATAATAAATAAATTTATTTAAACTATAAACTAAATCAAAATCCGACTTTATTTTTCGAATGGATTGGCAGAATAATAAAAGTGTAATAAAAACACTTTAATAGGTCTTTTAAAAACGATTATGGCATACGCGGCATTGTACAAGAAATTCTGGCGGTACCATGAACACGACGCAGAATTTAATGCGCGATTACGCGACACGAAGACTACGTTCGCCGCGCGATCGCATTAATTTCATAATTCAAATGACGCTTACCACGACCCTCTTCAAAACCCTGCCCTCTCCCGACATCGTGGGTAATTCATAGCGCGAGAATCCCCGCGGCGGATTACAATAGCGGCTCCAGTTTCCAGCGCAAAGTCACTCGTATTCATGCGGCGTAATTAATAGCAGCGACGGGGACATCTGAAATACCAGAAGGATGTGTCCACGAGTTTTAAGGAGAATTTATACGTCTCGCTTTTAATGATCGTCCTAAACGAATTAATTACGGTTAAGAGAATGAATGAATGTGGATGTGCATTGTTAGGATTAATCTATTAGGATAAAATAATGCGGTGCAATGCGCTTTCATGGACATTCGTGTCTTCTCAATAAGTTCAGAGATGAGACTCGATAATGATTAAAAGTATTTTCGTACAATCTGTCAAATAATTACGACGTGATCAGCGCGAAGAACATTGTTATATTATTTATTTGCGGGCACATGGTTCAATCATCGTTTCGTCGTTAATACTTCATCCGAGACCGATTCGCAAACCTACCCGCGTGAATACGCTTTTAGCGCAACGACGCTAAGCAGAATCGAGCGAGTTAGATGCGCGCCTCGTGCTAAGCGCGATACGCGCTTTAATCTTATTTATATACCGGGATTCGATGGAATTAATGACCACGCCCCGTGCGAGCGCGATCCCTTCGATTTCCGGGGCCGCGGTCCCGGAAGAAATCCTTTCTACGCGTGTGTGCGCGCGCGCGCGCGCTTGGAGAACACGCGGGGCCGACGCACTCGTGCGATGCAACGCGGGATGCATCTGCGGCTCTGGAATGCGGCACGGGGACGCGATGCGGCAAATATACCTGCCAGGACCCGAGCGATCCTGAGAACGGGGAGAGGAAGTCGGGCCCCGATAGAGCCCGGGCTGGGGGGCAGTCTCACCGGTGGAAGAAGGTCAGGAAAGTTAAAAGCGAAGTTAATTACCGGCTCGCCGGAACTACCGGCGTTCGCCGTGGTCGTCTAGGAGGATCGCCGCCCGACTTTATGTTCGCGCCAGGAATATCCTAAGCTCTTCGTACATCTAATCGAGACTCGCGGGAACGTCGGATTGTGCGGTCTGATTTCGCAAGCGGGATCGAACGAGACTTTTAGGAATTTTATGTAACACTTTCGTAGCCAGTAATTTTTTCGCCTTTCTAAAACTGAAAGCCAAATACATTAAATTTAAATGTATAGCTGATTGCCGCAGAGTTCTGTCATTACAATAAGAATGAAAACTATAAAATTTGCTTTAAAATCATGTTTGTAACTACTTGTTGTTTGAAATTAAAGGAAATTGGCCTTAAATCAATTTATCTGTTACAAATTTGAATGTGGAGAATGTTAAAATTTTAAAACTTTTAAAATTTTGTACATATATTTTTGAAAAAATTAATGAAACACTCTTAAATAAAAATAAAATTTAAAAATTCATAAAACTGTTAAAACTTATTTTGATTAATTATATAAAAAAAAAAACGATAACGAACTATAGATTTTAAAAAGACGTACTACTATGTCAACGGCTGCGAATGTGTTAAGAAGCACTCCGTACTTTCGAAGTTGTTTCACGAGATAATTGATACAAAGCAATTGGGTCAAAACACTCGAGAGAGTCATGAACTTTGGCCTTGCACCTTTTAATATTCGACACCAAAGATATCGGAAACCGTTGAGACTAACACACAGCGAGCGACGTAACAATTTATTCGTGGCATTCCTTTCATATACACTTAAAAATCTTGAAAGAAATTAATCATTCGTTACGCGGTGCAATTATTTCACGTCGAGGAGAGAAAATCGCGATCGAGGAAATTTCGCGTCTTCGTCATTTTGTACGGAAGACCGATCGCGTTTCCCCGATACGCAACGGTCAATATTGCATAAATGACTAGGCCGGTACTTAGGCGTCCAGCAACGAGTTCGACATGCTCGTTAATCTCCATCATTACATGTGTCAACATAGTATAACGAATACGGCGAAAAGGTTAATAATGTGCACAATACAAGCAGGAAAGACGCACAAACGTCTATGATTCCTCGACGTCACGGAAATGTCATAATAATCAACACTCACATAAAGTATAGCGGATTGCGAGGAATATGGCTTTCGTAAGTGGCACGGTTGAATCTCAATAATACTTATTAAAGCGTCTTATGATGTTATGTGAATAAGACTCAACTATAGACATCTTCAAAATTACTATTGAAATTAAAACTTTTGTTACTTAGATTCTCCTTTTAGATTAATTTGATCCTCTAAAAGGATTTCATTATTTAATATTTCATTTATATTAATTATTAAATTAATATACAGAGTGTGTATTGGCATGTAATTTAAGCCTTTCGAAAAAGAGAAAGCCGGCGTTTCGAGAAAGTTGCGAGTTTTCCCGTTTTCGGCGGGTGTACTTTTCGGAATGAGGTAACGGTTAAATAATCGAGCGATTCCGATGTAATCATCGGGCGCGTGATTTCACAAATGAATTTATAACGTGCAGGCCATTTAAATTGGAAAGGAGTTTCGACCAGTGCCGGAGAAGCGTTATACAATCGGTCAGGCTAATGGTGCAAAAGAAACCGTGATATTTAGATGGCAATAACGTAACGACTTGTCGCTGGATCGGCGTTAATCCTCATCAATTCGCAAGATCGAGAGTTCATATGCTATCTCTTTTTTAACGTTAATTATCACGTGTGACGGAAAAGCAAGTCCTTTAGTCGCAATTTGCGACGGGTTATAATTAAGCAAAGATCGTAATGCTAATAGATAGTGTTCGAGTATAAAACCAGTTAAATTATTTTGATTGACCTTTTGATACACATCTTCAAATTACATAATGTTTGAATTATCAATCATTCTATAGACGATTTATGATCGACTTTTCATTTAATCTCTCAGAGTATTGACTGTATGAATATCGGCTATAGATCAGGAGTTACTTTCTTTTCTCACGATTATATCATGAAATATTGCCTTATAACTTTTCTTTGGCTACATTTTGAGTGTTTGCGAGACATTTCCGCGACATTAGACGACGACATTCGATAGCCCAAATTGATTTATGCGAGCACGCGTGGTTATCGTCTCGCGAACGTTAAATAGAGGAGGATAAAAGCACGATGAGAATTTCAGTCTGCCAGGAACGAGACGGATTACGTAATTCTTCATGGAGCAGAGAATCCGAAGTCATCGGAGCGTCCGTTCGCGAGGGCCCAGCTTTCTCCTCCGCGCAAACTTACCGCCGGCGGCACATTAAAGAGATCGACGAGATGTCTTCGCGACGTGGCCATCCAACACACAATCGTGCGCCCTGCTTACGCTTTGCTTTAACTATCTTGCGACAACTGGTCATCGTGAATAATAATGGAATTCCATTTTACGTAATTTATTCCAAATGCCATTAGGAATTAGAAATTAAATTAGAAATAAAAAATATTCTTTTATATGAAAAGCTTGGTTAGTATAAAGAAAACCTTTTATATAAAATTAATTCGCTATGAACTCTGAACGTAAGAATCTAGCCGTCACATTTTCACGTATCATTAATGGAAAATCGTTTATGAAAAATATTTGATTTTGATTAGTCACGTTTAATGTGTCATAATAATCCTAGCAAAATTACCTTTTTAAAAAAAGGTAAAAAAAGCGCCAAGTAAACGCGCTGGTAGTTTGTACCAAACTATACTTCGTAATGTCTGTATCTCGAAAAAACCCACAAGTGGTAGTATCTTTCATTTAAAAAAATACAACCCAAGTGGTACGTAGAATACATAGATATGTATTCTAATTCAAGGGTTATTCTATTCTAACCCAAGTGGTAGTAGCTTTAATTCTTCTTAACAAAATAATTATATCACAAAATTGCGATACCTAACTCAACCCAAGTGATATGTATTTTGCAAAAAAGAAATGTTTAAAATCTTTAAATTGCGCCAATTACAAAGAGAATAAATGATTAGAATTTTATAAGATAAAAATTTTTTAATCTAACAAAAATTAAAGAATGATATTAAGAATAAGACCGATGATATTAAACAAATATAAATATGAAAGAAAGCCCCTATCGGTCACAGCGGATCCGCTGTGACCGATAGGGGCTTTCTTTCATATTTAAAAATTAAAGAGTTAACAGTACAAAATGAAAAAAATTTAACTAAAATAAAAAAAATTTTATGTAAAAAAACTTGGCGCTGCTAAGCTAAATAAGGAAAACAATGAAAACGATTTATAAGTAGTAATGCAGATTACAATTTATAAGTAGTAATACAGAATTTAATTTGAATATTACATTAAGATTGCAATAGAACACAAACTTTTCGAAGTCTGTTTCGAAATAAAGTTATGTTAATATTGTATACATAATACTTATGTCTCGTCAATTCGTTTGTGCAAAAATATTCCTTTTGTGGTATGAAAAATCATTGAGGTAATACAATTTTGTTTTCTTAATTAAAGTACAAATTGTAATAAATAGATATATTATTTGATATTTTCTATATAAAAAGTATAAATGAACACTGTATAAATTTAAATAATCAATTAGCTTTACTGATATTTAATCTTTATATCTGAGTTTTTTTTACTTTTATATCTAAGTTTATTTATATTTTATATATATAAATATAATATAACAATCTATGAAATAAATAATAATCTTTGAAAAATTCATTATACTAATTGTAAGAAATAAGAAATGGCACTGTTGCAGGATGAGTGACATAATATTCGGCATTATTCCTTTTTTCTAAAATATATAACATTAGAAAAATCCGCTAAATAAATATTTTAAAAATGACCGAGAAAAGAAACCGTTAAGTATAAATGTTCCGAACAGAAATTATAATTATTGCACAAACTAGTTATAAAAAAATGAATATTAAATTTTGTGTAAAAAAGGTCAATATGTATTTAATTTGTAACATATCCTTTGTGTTATGTAACGTAAGCAAAGTGAGTAATTACTTCTTGTCAGAGTTCGTTTCTTCTTTCTTTCGTTTAAATGACCGAAGTAGAAGATATATTATTTTTATATAAATACTTCACTGTGACGTTCTGGCAAATTTCTATCTAAATCAGTAACATTGCTGTCCATTGGTCTTGAAATGGTCGCTTTCTGTATTAATGTATGGAATGATTAAACAAATATTAAATTAATCAATATTTTAAATATTAAAGTTATTGATAAAGTTATTCTTATATATATGCAGAAAAGTTAATATTTAACTAGTAAGATATCATCATATTGTATGATATAAACACAGAACAAATAATTACTCTTCAAGTGCGCCTGTTTCTTCTCTCGTTTGTTCAAACGATTCAAGCAGCAAATCAAGTTCTTGTCTTTGATGTTTCGCATTAGGATTCGTAACACATTCCATTGATCTTGATGTGTGTGGTGCATTTCCGCGTTTAAATGTGTCAATAAAGGTCATTAAAAAGTAGGACAGATAGAGTAATTATCTAAAACATTACAGTTATAATTTACTCTTGTGCAAGATAGTCAATATTTAATCAGTAAGATATCATTATATTGTATGATATAATAAGCAAAACCAACAATTACTCATCAAAATCGTCTGTTCCTTCTCCCCATTGTTCAAAAGATTGTATAGGCGAATCAGGTAGTTCTTGACTTTGATCTTCCGCATCGAAATTTATAACATCATCCATTGGTCTTGAAATAGTTGGTGTATGTCTATATTTAAATAAAATTACTTATATACATCTTCACTTAACCGATGACAAAATACTCCGAAGATAATATTAATGAAATTATTTCTATACAACTTGAACTTTCTTATCCATAACTTAATGACAACGTATATACAATATGTAACTTTCTTATCCATAATGACAAATATACGAATATATGTGACAGATATGTAAACTGTAAAATTATTCAATTTTTGCAAGATAGCTGCTCACGAAATAAATGCAATGAGAAAACCCATTCAGCATTGCATAAAGGCAGCAACAGAAACTTTGTTCGCGTTGATTGCACTCCCTAATATTTTCTATACCTAAAGCAAGATAGACATACACGCAGGCGTTGAAAAAGAACTAGAAATACAAGTTCGGAAAATGCAAGCAACACGAACAAACTCAATTAAATCTCTTACATGTTTTTTTTAAGAGCAGATTAGATTTGCAAAAGCTTATTTTTATAACATTATAATGATATAATTATAATGATATTTTGATAATGTTGTATATATACATGTAAAATAATAAATTTGTGTAAAATTAAAAACAATTTAAAAATTTTGTAACGCTTTAATATATAAGTAATTATAAAATGAAACACTTAATAAATAAATGTTTTATATAATATAATATAGATAGCACTTACACATAGGGCAGTCAACGTTTAATTCCCTTTATATTTGTGTTATATAAACAAAGCAAATAATTACTCGTCAACGGTGCCTGCTTCTTGTCTCATTTGGCTGTGAGATGTGACTCCCGATTCTGCTCGAGTCCTATCCAATTCCGTATCACTGCCTGAATTTGAATCTCTGCAGCATTTATATACAAAGTTTTTGATAAAGTTTCGATAAAAATCCAAGCACACAGGTTGTATTAAGATTGGAAAAGCATATTTCTGATCAAAATTGTAAATGAAAATTATATGTATGTCATAATAAAATGTTGAATCCGTTCAATTTTTTTTAGTATTAATTGTTTTATTATTACATCTATTTTATAACATTTAATATTTTAATAAGTTCTTGAATGTGTACTTACTCATGTTGAGTCTGGGTTGTTAATTTTTTCGAATGATACATCTTTAAATGTCGATTTAAATTGTTCGTATAGATATACAAGAATATATTTCTACAATAATTACATCGTGCCTCATATTCTCCTAAGTCTATGAAATGTGTCTGTA
>NJRQ01000210.1:328066-339594 GCA_003063805.1 Aphaenogaster ashmeadi | reverse complement strand
TGTCTAGGTGTTCTATTCCTCGAATTCGATGTCTACGTGTCCCAGATTCGGATTCAAAGTATTAATACATTTAGATACCGAAAACTACGAAGTGATCTACCTCAACCTCGTCATCGGCGACCTGAGATACGTAGATATCGAATTCAAAGTATTAATACACCTAGACACCGAAAACTACGGAGCGAACTACCTAGACCTCGTCATCGGCGACCTGAGATACGTAGACATCAAATTCGAAGTATTAATACACCTAGACACCGAAATCTACGGAGCGAACTACTTGAATCTCGTCATCGACGACCTGGGACACGTAGACATCGAATTCCAAGTATTAACCAGTTCACTGGTAATGACGCATATATGCGCCTAAAATTTTCGTGCCAAAACTGGTAATGACGCATATATGCGCACATTGAATAACTCCGATAAATTTCATTGGATCTGGATAAAAGTTGGTATCCTAGAGTTTTTTGGGTCGCTGAATCGGAATCTGAGCTCACTACAAATTCGTCATCGTTCAATTAATGTGGCTCCCGAAACCCAGTGAGAAATAATTCATCGAATCGACGTCGAAATTATCGAAATTACATCAAATTTGAATAATTAGTCATTTCTCACTGAGAAATGCTCTCTTTGAACGGTTTTCGAGACGGTGAGCCGAAGTACAGCTCGAAAGCGAAAAAATACCCCGCTTGAATTTTGAAATTCCGACTCTGAATTCGTCATCAGTGACCGACAAAACATGCACATATCGAGTTTGATACATATCCACAATGCAATATCAAAGTTAGCCACTTGAAGCCGCCATATTAGATCCGCCATTATGAATTTTGAAATTTCGATCCTGGATTCGTCATCAGCGACCCAAAAAACCCTTAATAGATAAGCTTCCATGTAAAAAATGAAATTATTTGCTCTCACCAGTTTTGGCACAAAACGTTGATTTCGGGTCTGCCAGTGAAGTGGTTAATGCACCTAGACACCGAAAACTACGGAACGCACTATCTAGACATCGTCATCGGCGACCTGAGATACGTAGACATTGAAAAATTATATATTTTTTCTTTAATTGTAAGTTTTTAATTATAGGAGCCTTAATTAATAATTTAAATCTGAATTGTTAGTCGCGAAACTCAACGACGTTGTCAACCGCTATCTCGCTCGCTCTTTCTCTCTTGCTCGCACGCTCGCTGTCGCGCAGCGCCGATAGATGTGAGTGAGTGAGAGGGAGAAAGAGAGAGAAGGGAGAAAATCCGTCCAATGAACGACGTCCTTTCCGGACATTTCCTTACCCTTTCCACAGTAACACGAGTCACATTTATTGCACCCGGCATTTCATCCTCTTCAACCCGCGAGCTCCTGACTCCTTCCTGTGAGGTCTGGCATACAAAGCAGCCAATACTCACGTACGCGAGTTACAATCATAATTCGCCATAATAAAAGGTCGTCCGTATTAAATTAATAAATACATGGACATACTTTACATACCTTACTAGCCCACACTTGACGAGGTAGAAGGAGGAGGAGAATAATAAGGAGAATAAAAATCGCGTGATTTAGACTTTGCATCGCAATATCTCCGCTCGTAGGACACGTAGGCGAAAAATGAAAACACTTTTCTTATATAAATCGAACCCAAGCTTTCGATTGAGCCTATTCAGGACTTGATCCGTTCAGCCGTTATCGAGATCCGATAATCGAAGGGTCTTCTGAAAAGATGTCTCGCGTAAAAGAGTCACGGGGCGGTCTCGCTGTGCGTTTACTTGGCGCGAGACACTACCGTGTCTCTTGATATTGCGAACAGTTTGCAGAAAGTTTACTGTACGCGATGCTGATTTACATTCCGGAAATACATTACATTGGTAATTATGCAAATTGCGATAATTTCTCGCGAAAATGCCATAGATCATTGAACAACGCAAAAGTCATTTTTCATCGTCGTTAGTAATTGCTATTTTTAAAAGTTATTTATCTTATCAACGATGACGGTGTATGTGTGTCACTAATTGTAAGTATTTTTAAAAACTCATTTTCAAAAGTTTATTTTGCAGAAACAGAAACGAAACTACGACTGATATTTGTTAGCAGAGGTTTTAGGGCAGAAATTCACTTGACACAAGAATTGAATTAAAGATACACAGCTTTATTATGTAAAGGAAAGATCGAGAGCCCCTTTTGTCAGTAGTGACGAAAGACGAACGGAAAGTGTGTATAATGTAGAGACCCCCCATGTATATGATATGTAGCTGTCATCGCCCATAGATGGCGTCATTGCAATTGTTGGTTCCTAATTTGAACAACATTTTTTAATCATCTCACTTTTAAAAATACTTACAATTAGTGACATACGCCGTCATCGTTGGTAAGATAAATAACTTTTAAGAATGGCAATTACTAACGACGATGAAAAATGACCTTTGCGTTGTTCAATAATCTATAGAACGGCTAAAAATATTTAAAGCTAATATTTGTTAAAAAATAATACGAATTATTGTGAAACACAACATCTTAATCAAAGCTGATTGTTAAGTCTTAATTATGTGGCAATAGTTTGTAATAAATCTATTGATTTTAATAAAATCAACTTTTTTATAATAGTTCTTTATAGGAGATTCGATAATCTTGAAAACGATATCTTTGCATCCGGCGTATGTTTAGAACTTCTGTGCGTTTAAAAGAAATTCTTGCATACGAGTGCATATGAAAAAAAATCAAGAATCAGGAAACTATTATTGGAGACTGAAATATCTTTCGACTTCGAGTCAGAGGGGTTAAGTCCGTGTCGGTCAGCCAGTGCATGACTGTATGACAACTCGTGAAATGCGTGGGCTGCATTATGTAGTTGGTGCGTATATTAATTTATGTTTGCCGCCGTTTGCGTAGACATGAATATGGAAATGACAGGCACGTCAAGAAGCGCTCGCTCACGAAGGTTCTGGTCTCATATAAGTGTGGGGTTCGCGACAGAACAAGTGATCGTTGACAGAGACATCATGTTGTGGCTGTTTTTCATCATGCTTTGTAGACTTATTAAATCTAGCTATGTCTGCGGACAATTCATCTTTCAGTAAACGGTAATTTAAAGTGTAAAGTGATGAGTTAAAAGGTAGTTTTGAATAACTTGAAACTTATATATTATGAAACTTATATAAAATATATTTTTTTATTTATATTAAGATGTCAATAGGTATCATAAAAAATTATTCATGTATCTTATTTATCTATGAAACTGAAATATCAATTTGATCAAATCAATTACACATATAAATATCTCAAAACTGTACATTAAAAAATGTGTGAGCAATCCGTCAAGAAATAAAATTCTTCGTCGTTGATGGCGATCAGATTTTCCACGCGGAGAAGATGCTCGCACAGCCACGGTGGTCTCAAAGCTCGTGCCACAATTAATACTGCAGGAAGTGCAGCTGAGGAACGCATGTACGTGTACTGGCACGCACACACCCCTAAGGCACGGAGGATAATATGTGTTTCAGATAACGAGCACTGTACCGTCCTGTACGACTTGACTCTATTTACATAAAGGCATTAATTAGAATATTATAGTTTCGCGTAACGCGCTGTTCACCCTCATCTCTTTCCTCTGTGCCCTCGCATTATTTTCTTTTCCCTTTCTACTTCCTCTCTTTTCTATACTAGTGTAGACTTAGCAAGAAGCAATTTTAAGTGACTTAAGTACGAGAATACTTTGCGTATCGCTCAACGAAAAATTCTTAGTGAAATACTAGATAAATCCTTGTTAAGCTTACATTTCGTTTATAGGTAAATAATTTATCAATATTAAATAATATAGTCACAAAAAGATATCTTATACAATTACCTCTTTTTATCTGAAATATTTTTTGTAATATTATGATACATATTATTTGTTTGCACAGCAGTTAATTAAATTTTAAGAATAGACGAAGAAGGTAAAAATAGAATATAAAGACTTCTATCATTTAGATATACTACTGTTTTAGTAAATATCATTAGCACAGAAGTAGCGATTTTCTCCATTTCTAAAGTCTGTTATATTGCATCGTATAACTGTTTGCAGTTAAGCGAAATCACTCCGCCGTTAAGCGGAATTGCACTGACAATGAAATCCAACCGAACTAAGTCGTCTACGCGTTAAATTAAATTTCCGTCCGGGAATAGCCATTGAGAATTATGTGAGCGTGAAATTTCCGATGCCTCCGAAAATGATTGCCGGCCGTACACAATGGCACGTCGATCTGCTCTTCAAGCCCGTTACAGCCGCGAAACGCCACGGTAAGGTATTATTGACACGGCATAATATTTCTGTAATGACCGTCCGCAGAAATGAGCCGCAGTCAATGGGCCGATCGATCCACGGATTACCGAGTCCATTACCGAACACTTCCTCGAACCCATATTTCTCCTTCGGTACCCATTATCGTCTCGTTCATCGACTCTGAGTGAGCCGTGCGAGTGATGCGCGAGCATTATCGAATATCCGCAAAAATCATCGCAGCTGTCCCTGGTCGACGCGAAAAAAAACTTAACGCTAGAGAAAGAAGCACTAAAAAAGATCAGCTATTCGGATTTTTAATTAAATCGCAATAAATCTTGCTTACACTTTTTATAAGTGTAAAGATAAGAGAATTTGAGATATTCTGTATGTAACTTTAAAGATTATATAAAATTAGTTAATCCTATGTATTATATTTGTATTTCAAATTTTACGTACGTATTCCAACATATAAACACAATTTATTATTATTTCTTTTCAAAAATTTTCTTTTTACTTGAAACATCATATTTTGGTGTCTCAAGAGAATGCCTATCGTATTATTTCGTGCGCTTATGGGAAATTATAATGATATTCGTACAGAACTTCCTAAAGAATTCTTAAGCAGAATTTTTGACGTCTGTTTGCGCGGCTTTTAATGCGCGCCGCGAAAAATCGTTAAGATTCCGCGATTCTTGCGGCGCGCGAGAAAAAAGGCGACGTGGGTGAATATGACCCCCCGTTGACGTCTTTACCGAAGACCAAAGCGGTTCTCTGTGCTGAGGTCGCAGAGTGGTTATTATGCGCGTTAAATACCGGGCCGCGGTTACACGAGTAGCGCGAATTGAGAAACGGGGAAGAAGGTTCGCGGTGTCAATGACCTTGCTCGTTCACCGGCGCGCGATGATGTTCCCCGTTCGACGGTCACGTCGAGGGGGAGCATCGAACGTATGTAAGGAACCGTGAGGTTGGCCGCCGGTCGATCTCTCGCGAGGTCATTGGACCAAGGCCGGTCCTACCTGCCGTGCACGATAAGTACATGAGCTTCTTATCCTCTGTCGCGGTTACAGGGTGTCCACGAAGGACAGCCAATGCCCACTCGACCTTTGAAGGGTGTTCTTTTTGTACGATCTCCCCGATCAACAGAAAGAGAGAGAAAGAGATCATTGCTTGACATTACGCAGCGGGCTCGAATAGGCTCGTGTCTATAGGAAATTCTCAGGCACTGATTGTTTATAGGCGAGATTGCAAGTTGTCGCTTATCACTGGTCATTTTAGGTGCGGTTGACTCGATGTGTTTTATTATGACTCGCGACTAGCACAGAGGAGGTTTAATTAATTATAGAGATAAGTTTGCAAATTATTAATGACTCACGATGTTTCTTGTTAAGATGTGCTGTTAATTGAAAAGTTATGCTTTCAAGATTGATTCGAAATTAATCTGATAATTGGTCTTCACAAAAAATATCAGAAATTATCAATTATCACGTGAGAATTTATCTCTGTAATAAATTAAATCTGATCTTTTCTACTAATCGATCGCTAGAGAAGTTGTAATATGATGAATTGTGCTGTCTGTATGGTATATCTCAATGAGTATATATAATAATGGCGCGGAGATACAAATAATTGAAAATTAATTCTTCTAGTCTAATATAGCTTCCCGAATATATGTTTAATGTAAGAAGAATAAAAAAAATTATATTTAGGAGATCTGGCTTTTTGATTAATTTTTTATTGATTTTGGAAACCTAAATAAAATATATGAAAATAAACTTAAAAGTCCTAAACTTAATCCACTGCATTTCTTTATATTATAATTATATATTTAATTGAAAAAATCTATATGCACAAGAAAATAATCTATAATATTGTATAATATTATAGATATATATATTTGTATATATTTATATATATTTAGTATTATATATACTAAACATATATAAATAACTAATATAAAAGTTTTCATAATTGATTTTATTATCATTACATTCATTTATAAGATATTCTAGCGTATTATCGTTTAAATCGGGAGTATCCTAAAATCTTCATTGCATTCCCACCCACGCTTCCCGCGAAATATTGTATGAGGCAAAGATGCAGCGGGAACTTACGAAAAGGGAGTAAAAAAAGACATTTATATCGCATAAAGCCGCGACAGCGTCAGATCGTGGCGGATATTCTTCTTTCCGCGAATCCGTCGCAACGCTAACGAGCCTGGACGCGGCTTATCGCTCGATACTCTGCTTCACGTGGCAGGAATAAAATCCCACGAAAACGATCGCCAGGCGCGACTTCAGAATTTACACGGTGCTTTCACCGCGATGAGTTATTGGCTTTTACAAAATGATCCTTAGACGGGGTCCCCATCGTACCAGTCAACGGCCTGCACCTCGTGTGCGCTTTACGACGTGCCGGGTTTCCAGCCAGTGATACCTGTTCCGGATACGCCGTCCGGACGGAGCAGAGGCGTAACGAGAGGAGAGGAGAAAATTTGGAAGTAAACCTGCGAATGCACCCAACTTGAAAGGCACACTTTATTCCCTCACTGATTTAATAAAACCGTGGTTTTTTTATTAAATCAACCGTGAGTAGCTTCCTTTATCACCTATGTGAAATTAGCCCCCCAATGTCGAAAAATCAAAATTTGCTTTTTGCAAACGTTTGCCCATCGTTTGCTCACGAATGCCCTGTTGGAATTTTTGTTCCCCCCCCTAGTTCAAAAGTTATAAGCAATTTAATTTTGGGGGGGGGGGGCAACTTCACACTGGCTCCCCAATGTTGAAAAATCAAACGTTTGCAAAAGAAATTTTTTGATTTTTTAACATTGGGGGGCCAGTGTAAAGTTGGCCCCCCCCCCAAAATTAAATTGCTTATATCTTTTGAACTAGAGGGGAGGCAAACAAAAATTCCAACGGGGCATTCGTGGACAAACGTTTGCAAAAAGAAAAATTTTGATTTTTCAACATTGGGGGGGGCCAGTGTGAAGTTGACCCCCCCAAAATTGAATTGCTTATAACTTTAGAACTAGAACGGGGCAAACAAAAATTCCACGGGGCATTCGTGGGCAAACGATGGGCAAACGTTTGCAAAAAGAAAATTTTTGATTTTTCGACATTGAGAGGTTAACTTCACACATGTTTCTTTATCAATAAATCTGGTTTGCCGAAATATTTGAAGATAGAAAAAATGTGTGAACGTTTTATGTGAATGTATAAAAGAATGACGAAGGGAGAGAAGAGTGGAATTTGCCGAATCTATCAAAACGGATGTTATTGTGTTTACCGCAGTTACTGCTCTTTCTCTAATGAATATCGTTTATGAGAAAAGAAGAAAAAAATACGTGCGTATGTGTCATATGGTACTTTAAACGTCATATGCTCCAAGTATACGTCTTATTACGTCATTAGTCCCGAAATACCATACGAATTTATGCCATTCGGTCTCGTAGGTAGCGAACGCGGGCGCCGTCAGGTTCATCAAGTTCGACGAAAGGCACGGCGCATCTGCATCGAATGCCACAGCATCGGAATAACATACGGGCGTGGATTCGAGAGCGTTCGAGGGACGAAGAAAACGATACAGAGAGGCGCTCCCGTTGGGCCACGTTGTTGGTGTTGTTGCGCCGAAGTGCAATGCCACCATTACTCTTGCCCGATGCACTTCCTGTTGCACTCGGCTCGACGTTGGGCAACGACGTCGATGCGCTCGCTTATTCGTCATCGCAATTAACGCGCATTAACGCAAGGTGACGTTTTGTTTGCGCAGTACATCGATAACTTCTATCGTGTTATCTATCTTTGAAATAATAATAAAACAATAAATCCATTTATACATATAAAATTATATAGAAGGTATTCAGTTGTTGACTCAAGAATTTAATATTTAATTTAAAGAAACCGTCTAAATTTTCTCAATTTTCAAATCAATTTCTTCAAGTCCCTAAAAATGGATTATATTATATGTTATATCTTATAATCATATGTTATATCATATCAATTTTAAATTAAAAGTTTTAAAAACTTAACTTAAAAAAAGTTTTAATTTGTAATTTGCTTTATTTTTCTCTGTTTCTTTTGTATCAAACATTTAATTAAACTTTAATAGCCAGTTTTTTTATCAAACTTTGTTAAATTTCGTTTAAAAAACGATAAAAAAATTCTATAATTTTTAATGCATCAAAAAGTTTATTTATTAGAAGTAAATTGTATAAAATAAGAATAATTATAAATTTAATGCGTTATCTAATTTAAGAAACATTTTATTAACAATTATTATACAAAAACTAGGGAAAAATAATTTCATTAAATTCTAATAAAATTGCGACGGTGAGCACTTCCTCTTCGCCATTGAATAGCTAAGCTTTCATGCCTGTAATGAATTTAACTCGCGTGATAATGCGATGGTATTCTCGTTACATATAATTAGTCGGTGTAACTACGGATTGTAACTGGTCGGCGAGGCTCACCCTTGGTGATTCCAATGACTCGTACAATTTGCAGGACTAGACGCGCATGTTACGCCGATCTCCTCTAATGGCGAAAACAACAATAATTGTCGAGCATCGCTTGATTGCCAGGTCCGTGTTCCCATCCTCTCTTTCTGTTGCTGGCTTTTTACTCTCGCTGACCATTCGTCACACTTTCCGACCCTCCACGAATGCGCGATTTCTTGCGCTTTCTTATGATAGCAAGAGATTTATTCTCCGCGCGACTATCATATTTCGTTACTCACGCTGCAGTTCCCTCTCTTGCCTTTTTTGTCCCTTCTCTCTTATTGGATCAAAGAGTACAATAATATTATACAATAATATTATTGTTGTTACTATATTCTTGTAAATCATCTCTGCTTCTAGTTTGTAGTTTAAATCTTCCCCCGCAATAAATCTTAATATCACTCTTAAAATTAAAATCTTGTAATAATAATGTTGCACGGAAAGAATTGTCAATTTGTGCATTTGAAATTTAATTTGCCAAAACGTTTTCGATCTTAAAAAACAAACATTACTAATTTCGATATTTTGATCGAGGATAGATTGTCAATCCAAGAAATTATAGATAGCGAAAATACTTTTTTGAGACAATTTTAGTAACGCCAGTAGTATTAGGTTTGATGGAGTTCTATTATTCGAGCTCGACGTCGATAAGCACTGCGATGGAAAAAGCAAATAACTTTATTAGCGATCGTGTGCGTCGCGTATAAACCCCCGAGACTCGTTACTAACTATAACCCCGTCGATTACTTTCAATTCCGTCTCCGTGGGCAAAATCGATTAGCGTTAATGACAAAAATGAGAAAGTCATTTATTTAATGGTATCGTGCCCTTACCCAGTTATCCCCCCTGTGAGCGAGCGGAGCAGAGACTCAGGACTCCTGTTACCGGCTACGCTCGCTCGCTCTACTACGTCGTGCCCCGTCCCTAGCTTCGATCGCTCATACCGGCACGATGTCGATGATCGAAAGCACGGGGCCCGATCCCTCGAGGGACTTGTATCCGTGTAACTTCCTACACGCGAGCGCGCGCGGCGTGTTGTAAATAATCGGCATCCGCTCGCAATAAACTCGTTGTAATCGCGACCGAATGGCCGTGCGCCAACCGGCTCCCTATGGGATTCCACGGCTCCAATCGTGCACGCGGCCTGCGTGGCAGCTAATCGATTCCGCAACGCAATTTACGTAGTGTCTGTGAAAAGTTGGCACGACACTCTACGAATTTCAAAAAAATACTAAGGGTTCTTATACCACTCTTCATTGTTATATCGTTTCTGATAAACATTAAAAAGTGTTCCGCATTCCTTATATTAAAAAATCAAAAGTGAGAAAGATGTGCTAACTTCACGTTCTAGCACAACACCCTCCTCTCTAAAGTATTATACTAAAATGCGTTGAATATTATCATTTTTGACAACTGTTCCCGACAGTTCTATTCCACTTTCACACATATATACAATTTTAGATCGATATCCCATACATTAACAATTTTTGATATATGCGTCCAGCACGACACTTAGAGAAAGTATTGTATGTCGTGCTGTCGACTTCCTGTACTTCTGACTGTTGTTCGAGTTTGTTCTACTCGAGTTCCATACAATTCAACCGTTGGCAGCCATTGTTCCGCTGTATAATCATTTTAAAATTAATTTTAACTTTTGGCGCCAGCACGATACTCGGCGAAAGTAGTATTTCTTTAAAGAAATACTGCTAGCCCGGAATTTTTAAATGTCCAATATTTATCTTTCTAATCAGGAATCGGAAGAAGATGTTATATACAGAATATATAGATAAACAGCATGTATAGATTTATCCTTTTACTTTCTAGTTGTGGGATAATGTTAATCCTCCTAATATTATTTTTTGTAAATGAGCGAGGATCAAGTATTTCGTTCTCAATTTCATCTAAACGAAAGGTAATATAAATAACAGAATTTTTATTATTTGAAATAATTTGTGAAAATTATAAAAATATTGCTTGCTGATTATAGGGTACATTGATTTGAATACTTGAAAAATTATGTGATACCGCAAAGTATTGTGTCAAATCCAGCTCGATATAAAATTACAAAGGATTAATTATAATTGCTAGCTTAAAAGTATTCATATTATTTATTTTAATTTTTTTTAGCGATTTATGAAAACGTTAGATTTTCAAAGGTGGATATACATATCTGAGAAGCGTAATGGCAATGCTCGCGGCAATGATCCATCGCTCTTTAAAGCCCCCTCGATCTCCCGCAGGTTAAGCGCTCACCTGGCCTTAGGTAGTCCGCGTGCTACGCAGGAGACCCCGACCTGCCGACTGATCTATCGCCTTAAAAGGAACAGGGGCTGTTCCGCGGGGTTTGACGGCACGGAAATTAACATGATACGTGGGAGTGTACATGTGTAGTGATAGATAGTAGTATCGAGAGACAATAACCGGCATACTACAAATTTTATTGGCGAACGACTGTGCAATACCGGTGTCGGTAATATTTCTTCGATATACCGCGGCGTATCAATTAACGGCAACATTACGGTGACAAGACTATCGCTGATAATATTTCTTCGGTATACTCGCGCTTTAACGATTATCGGCGTTGTAGGTATTATCACTGACAAGATCATTGTCGCTAATATTTCTTTGACATATTACGATATGTTGATTGTTAACGTATTATTATTAGATTGACAAAATTACTGTACAATCTTAAATAATATTTTCGTTATATCTATTGTGTGTGTGTGTAAATCGTTAATGGGACTAATACCTCTATTATTTGTGACAAAATTTTTTGTA
>NJRQ01000210.1:305164-325528 GCA_003063805.1 Aphaenogaster ashmeadi | reverse complement strand
TGTATAACAAAACAGAAAATTTTCTTTAAGAATTGTTTAATCTTTAAATAAATCTTAGAAAATCTGTTCCCCATTATTATAGAAAATGATTTATGAATTATATTATGATTTATATTAATTACAAATTATTTTTAAAAACAAATATTAAACATAAAAAAAGTATAAAGAACATGAAAAAGGAATTTTCTAATTTTCTCTTTGCGGCATTAATTATAATAAACTATCATATGTAAAGTTAACATTTTATTATTAGAATGTCAGTCATTGAGCTGACCAAGCGGCGCCAAGGCGAAACTAGTCATTTACCTGTTGTATCTCGCCTATCGTTACGTAGATCTGTGAAAAATGTTTCGAGGAAATCGCGTCATTTCCGGAGGTGACGGTTCGCCTTCCGGCGACGGTCCGCGAGATTCGAGATAACGTCGACGCCCCTGAACCGGGCGTGCCTTTAAAATCGTAGTTTACACCTCGGCCGATCTGCAATTATCGGGTACGCATCAGTATCTACCGGGAGGGACTCGTCGATTTCCTCCGTATCTCGCTAATCGTTCCACTTTACTGTGGACTCCACATAAGAAGTATATGCCGCCTCGTCGACGTTGAAATAATAATTGTCGCAGATATGAGATCTCGCGGCGAGAGATGGCGAGCCATAAACCACGTTTTAAACAGTTATTGTAGGAACGTTGCCGACAGGCCCGTTGGGGAAAAAGCTTAATTTAATTAGAACGAGAATTTATTACGAGAACTCACGTTATATTGGACGCTTAGTACCGTATATGGCCCTGCCTCTGTGTTGCGACCCGATTTTTCCAATCGAGTGATCTATGCCAGGAAACTATCAGCAGCCATACGTATGTAGCTGCACTCTCAATAGAGTAAACGGATACGTTTCGCTTCGATTGCAATTTTGATTCGGTAAAGGCGAGCACGTCCTACGAATGAACTCGATTTAAAACGATACGATTAGCAATCATACTGTTGTCTCTCGGTTGTCAAATATTTGTTCTCAATTGCTATCATTAAGTCTTTGTAGCATAATGATTAGCAATCTGATATTGTTTTTTAAAGAGGATTCCGCTCATAATAGACAGTGATTAGTGCTGTATATAATTATATTTTAAGTTTTTAATTCAAACAGTTACAATCCGTAGAGATGACTGATCCGCACAGTCATTTAAGCTTAGCGAACTCTCCCGAGCTCAACATACCGCGAACATATACATTTACACATTCTTTCATACATATAATTAAGAGTAACAAAGAATATAAGAATATAAGACCGAGAAAACGGCACGCCATATAAATTTATTCCATCCGCGCTGAAAGAAGAAGTTAAAGGATGAAAAGAATTCGGGTGATTTAATTACTAGCAACGTCAAGTTTACTTGGTTTATTGATTCTGTGTGACCTTTTATTGGTTTTATACGAAATAGACAGGCGAAAAGAGCCATACATCAAATTATGAAGACATTAGGGAGACGATTCTGATTCTGGTTCCGTCTAAAATAAATGACCATAGATGTGGTAAGGCACCATCAATGCTCAACCTACGATTTCTAATATTTCAATGGCCCAGAGCGATATCATTATACCCGGACACGATTATACCTGCCAAACCTACATTTTCCTCGTTTAAATGAAATATTGCAAATTATGGGTTGGGCAGCGGCCGCGGCGCTCAGTGACTCAACTATCCGCATCAGGCTCACAACAGATCTGACCCCGTCATGGTAGTCGACGGTCAGAATGTAGACCGCGCAAATTGCTCGGCTGCAGCTGAACGTCGGAGATACGACGAAAAGAGACTTCATTACTCTTGTCATCTGGCGAATGACCAATTATCGCGCGTCGACTTTCCCGCGAATGCCACGCTTCTTGCAGCCGGTCGGTGGATAGGCGTTCGCACACCGTGTACGTAATGAAGTGACGTTTTCGATTCTCGTATCCTGTGGCACGTGGGTGCGGTGTACATCGTGCGCGCATTAGACGCGACTACATCATAACGCTCGCGCGACTATAACGGCTTCGTCGGCTGATCGAGCTGCACCGTGTATGCAAAGGCGAATTTCCACGGTTCGTTTTTGACGATCGTTCTGAATGAACCAAGCGAGCGTAACGCAAATCGCGTGTAAACACGATTTCCATAAGTATGACCACTTGCGTCGAGTGAACAAAATAGAAGTGAATGAAGTAAAGCAGAAACTTTTATTCTTCATATTAACCCGTTACCTTACGATTTTTCATCGTTATACACGTCAAAGTGGCTGTATAATTTATATGTCATTATGGGATATTTTCGATTGGGCTGGATATCTTTTTGTCTAATAATATTTTTATTGCATGAATTTATATACATTTCATAGCTCAGCCAACTACGCGCCGATTATTTTTCAGAAACGCAGTCTTTTTAGCTAGAGCTGGAAATAGTAATATCACGTTGAATTAAATTGATAATCAATTTAATAATACTAATAATACTGATAAAGATCTTAAATATTATTAGGCAAAAAGATCCAGTCCGACCGAAAATAGCCCATATTTATATATATTGTGTTGTTCACATATTCGGTCTATATATTTACTTATTAATTTGTTTATATGTCATTGTTTTGCGAGTCACACTCGTGTTTTTTAGTTTTGATTTGTAATCTGCAGCACGAGAGTCACTCATTATTGTAAGGCAAGAGGCTTTTTAATCTTAAAAATTAATTTATCTAGAATGATCATCAAGAAATATCGTTACCAATTACGATTGATTAATCGATTACGATCAGGGTAGCTCAGAAATTATTATTGAGTTAAATTAAATTTGAGTGAATATGTTTCTTCAGTTTCTTACACATTTATTTTATTCTTTCATCTCTTTCGAATGATCCACCAGGGATGATCTCCGAAAACAAATAACGCATAAATTAGTCTTTATATACATCTTAACACCATCAAGTTGACACAATGGTGTCACAGCTAATATTTAAAATGGATCTTAAAAGATTGTGGACATGGTACACTTTGCTCTGAAACTCTTCAAAAGAACGAAGAAGTAGACACATTTTCAACTTCATTATTAAGTTGTGACGTGATTGTACCAACTCAGTAACGAGAGAGAAAGAGAGAAAAAATTTACATGATTCAGTTTTGAAAATAACTCTCAATGAATCATTCATGAAACGCAAGAGCAAAGATTGATTTGTGCAAACAACATCTGCATACAAAAACGTTCAGGTGTGATAAGATCATAACAACTTATGTTACAAAGGCAAATATGTATGCTTGATTTTTTTACGTACTTCCAGAATAGCTCTATCCGTTCCAGAGTAACGTGTAAAATGAGTAAGTGCCGTTAAATAAAATTCTCATTTATAAAAGATAACGAAACACGTAGAATTATTCTTGTTATCTCGTGCTCGGTCGTGTGTAAAAACGAATTTGTTATCCTACCAAGAGCGAACCGTGCAAATACGCCTTAAGGCGCTTGGTGTCATGTGCGGTGTGTGGTATGGCCTCTGGCCACTCGTACAGTATCCCTCAACGATGCATTTCCGGTTTGGTAGCCTGCATCGTGCAGCTCGCGCAGCAGCACGCGTACTGCCACCATTCCTCGTCGCCGTCGTCGTCGCCGTCGACTACATACTCGCGGCCACTCGCGACTTATACAGCGGTTATTGCGCGGTAGACACGTTGGCTACCATCGGGCTTGTGCTCGGTGCTTCGACGTATTTACGAGCACTTCGTCAATGGACGGACTTTTCCTAAACCGGTCTCACTCGCTCTTCCTCGCTCGCCCTTACGCGGGCGAAGAATAAAACTAACAAGATTGGTTCCACTTTAGAATAGGATACGAATGACTTGATACCGCGAGTGGTTAATCCACGATTGAAGCAAAACCGCAATAGGTTTCAGAATATTCTACAGTTTGAGGTAGTAAAGTTTCTTTTCCTCCAAATATATTCTATTAATATTATATAAAATAATTGTTTTCGCATGTATAATAACGAAAAGAAAACTGTATTTATAATATTGAAGAGAGAGAGAGAGAGAGAGGGAGAGAAAGTTGGAAAGATTATTTTGAATAACTCATAATGTTAAAAAATGAATTTTTGTATCGGGACTTTAACTTCTAATTTGGTACAAATAAGAAAAATATACTTGTTAATATATTTGTTAAAAATTGTCATCTACAATCACTCATGATTTTAATATAAACGAGATACTTTATGCTACAGCATGTTAGTTTTGATTATCAAAAGTGCAGAAGATTGTGAGAAAACTTTGAAAAACTTTAATAGCAATTAGCTTATTTTAAATTTCAACTTTTTTAAATTCATTCTTTCACCGAGATTATAATCACCGTGCTTATAAACCGGTCCTGCCCTCATCGCTGATTACAATTTAACCGCTCGAATCCTGGAATAAGGATGACTCACGATTAAAGGGAGAGTTAGATGCGGATATTGATGCGTTCCTGTAATTCCGAGCAAAATCGCAACGGCGATCATCGCGGATAATGTCAGGCGCGAATGTCAGCCGAACGTGGCAAATACCGATGGCATATATGTTTTCCTAACAAACACACCGAGCGCATCTTCGATACACGTGCGAGCACATGCATACAATAACGCAAATGTCTAATAATGATATAAACAATAAAATGTCGTACGATTAGATCATACGACATTTTATTGTTTATATCGTAGAACTAGGAGATTGAAATTCAATTAAAACTTCTTACACTTATCTTATGGAATGATTTCTTCAGATTGCTAACAAAGACAAAGATTAATCCATGAGTTAGACGTAGTATGTGTATATCGATATAAATTTGCCGATTCGATGACAATTATAATAGCAACGAAGCAAAGCTAAAAGGTAACTTTAAAGGTAATGTCAGTTTTTTGCACATAAATTAGCAATGGTAACAAGAACAAAGAAGGAAATACGATATCTGTATAATACAATTTAGACAATATATATGTGCAAGAACTTTTCTAAAGTATGTCATTTGTCGGGGAAAGTCTTCATTTATATTTTTATCCGTCCTTAAAGAGAGATTTCGACTGCGATGACACGCAAGTTGATGACATAACTGTATACCCGCCGCATCGACTCCGGTGGGCCTTTTTCATTTCGCTCAGAAACATCATCAATAGACGTGCGTGATCGTAATTTCGGCGACGTCAGGAGCTCGGAGGAAGTCTCTCTTGTTCTTTTTCTTTCCTCTGGAAATCGTATCGACATTAAATGTAATTTGCCCGGCTTTCCGGATCTCTAGTCGCGACGAGAATAGAGAACAGCATCCGCCGCGCCGTCGTTCTCTTGATCAGGCGAGGCCTTCTCTCGACTTCTGCGAATTCTGTGATTCGTTAGCGATTTAACTCTGCCGATGGTTCTTGCGAAATCTATCCGCCGAGAGAGCTGGTGAGAATTTACCGGTCCAGGAATTTATACAGCATATAATTTTTTACGAACGATTCGAATAGATACAAGTGGTGAAATATCGACGATATCAATCATCAGAATTATTGCCAGGAATGTTTTTGGTAATATTTCATCGGAGTATTTTGATCTGTTCAAATTTATATTTTAAGGAAGCGTATATCGCTCATTAATTTGCAAATTATTAATATTCCAAATTTTTTTGAGTATATTCGCTTCTCTAAAATCAAAGGCATTCGCTATTTTGATAAAAAATAGAACTTGGTGAGAAAAAGCGTCGATGATGTATGTTAGAATATCTAGAATTAGAATGCAATGTAATCGACTCACATTATTACGTATCGTATGTAAACGCACGACTCGAGACAATTCAGAGTTCATCCAGACGGCTAGAGTTCATGGATCAAACGATCACACCACGGTCCTTGATCCTGATATCGAGATCCCGGCGATTAACGGTCATTTGCATTTTCACCATGCGCATTCCAGATACATGCGCTCTGATCTAGCACGTAGTTGCATAACGCACCGCGTATGATGGATTACGCAACTCTCGGCACCGCGGGCAGGTATCGGACAGCAACAGCGCGCACAGGATGTTCCGTAAATATAGACTCGCTCATTCTCATTACACCTCTAACGGATCGCGAAAAGCGAAAAGCCTGACGTAGCTGAGAAATTGAATCTTGCGAAGTCCAGGGAAGAGTAAAGAAAGCGAGATGCGTGTGAAAAAGGCTACTTTATCTCATAACTCTTTGAGAGAGAAAGAGAAAGAGCGCAATAGGCATAATATAATCATTAAAAAAATATATAAATAGTAAAAAGAGAAATCACCTGAGCAAAATTTTTTCTTATAAATGCATATTTCTATAAAACTTTTATGAGTGTGAAATTTCCTCGAAAAATCGGTTAGAGCAGTCATTACAGAAAAAGTTGATTTCAATTCTTTTATCAAAATGATTAAATTGAAAAAGATTAATACTCTTTTCCCTAGAAAAAAGTACTGCACTAGAAAAGAACTTATTACATAAAAGCAAAGAGTAGTCAGATTGCATATTTTTGTTCGTCAAATAAAATTGCAATACAGCCTTTCTCGTTCTTGTCGTAAAGTCTTGTCTATCATATTCCCTTTCCGCAATGACCGATTCAATTCCCAGCGACCTAGGTGCGCGCACACGCGAGCATCTCGTCAACAGCTAACTGTGTTTTCATTTCCTGTCAGGAATAAGAGAGGAAAAAACCGAAAGGCCGTCTTCGAATTGTGCGGTACAGTGCAACGCGGTTATGCCCACGCCCTTCCGACAGAAACGATCTTCCCTATCGGTCAGGTATGCAAACTCCGACTTACATGTCGGCGGACGGACAGCCCTCCGCAATAAGGAAGCGCTCGTTATGATCGATCTCGCGGACCTGACAATGCCCGGCAGATTATTCGGAATGAGCATTGCGATAGACTCTCTGCCTCTTTCCCGTCAAGGTATCTTCCTTAGTGGCGGATTTTTCAATGATGCCATAAAAACCCTATTTTAGGACTTCTCGTTTAACACAACGAATGAATAAAATGCCACAGAATATAAAAGACATTGTCCTCGTCACTTCATTTTATTTATTTCAGTCTTTTAACTCTCTTCTGCGACGTTCATGATTTTATTTTGTTTCCTCATACATATAAACTTATAATTATTTTATTTTGTTTCCTCATATGCGTAGACCCTCAATAGATGAAAAAACAATTTTAAAAATGCATTTACTGCATAAATAAATTTATTTTATTAAAGTAAGTTACATGAAAATGTTAATGCTGTTGAACCATCTTTCATATAATGAATGCATTTCTCAAATTGTTTATTTTATCTATCGAGAGTCCATGCGTATGAGGCACCACGCTTGATAAATCCGCAACTGGCCTTCTCGTACCTATCTATGCCGACGAGAGAAAAATGCGGCGGAGCGCAACGATCAACGTTACAATGTCGAACGTTACGATTGCGACGATAACGTTAACTAGATGCCGAGGCGCTCCTCTATTTTGATGGAACGGAACATTCTCTTCCGAGAGAGCCGCGGTCCCAAGCGGCGATTAATCATCAATATTAGATCTAACGTTCCGGTACGTGGCCGACGATTTATTGCGCGCACTCTCGGTAGAAAAAATAGGGGAAGAACATCGATTTTTCCCAGCGATGCGTACGTGTACGTGAACACCGGGCCCGCTAATCTACGAATATCAAATCAACGTCGAACATGCCTCGACTTTCGCGATACATAATTCTAACATTCATACGAGATTACGTCGTTGGTACTGGCAATATGCGATTTGCAGAGCAACATCCGATGCGACTTATTTTGAATAAAAATGATAATAACGGTGGATCTAACTTGTAGATTAATTTTTGTGAATAAATGGGATTTCGTGGGGAAGGAGAGGCGAGAAAGAATTTATCTTAACAATTATTGTATAAATTTCAGTAAATAAAAGTGAGTTATTTCCATATCCCAACATTACTCTTGCTTTGAGATAGAAAAGTTTTTTACTTTGACTCATTCCATTCGTCAATTTTTAAAAGAAGATAGTTATAAATTAAAAAACAATTTTTTTATTTGGAATTTATTTTAAAATGAATTATAAAAGCATGTAATACATATATAAATATATATCGGAAATTTTATATTATCGATTATTTATTTAATTTACAAATTATGGATTTTTCATATTAATTACACGTAAAAATATTAATTGTGCGCAGGTTACATGAATTATTGTTTGCTAAACTTGTTGCTACATATATCAAAGATATATCTCTTTAGAAAAGACCAAAACCCATGGTCGAAAAAACGTCGCGATTCGCGATATATTAATTTAAATTAAGAACTAGCCAGTTGAGTCGAAACAAAAATCTCTTCTGTGGAAAGATATATCAGTTTAATTATTTCAAATTATCTCCTGCTTTCGATTATTTTATATAAAAAATTCCAAGAACATAATCATTTACTGAACGCTGATATTGCAAAGAATGTTTCGCCATATAAAAGCAAATAAAAGATGCTTCTTTCGAGCACGATTCGAAAGAGCCAACTCCTTTTTGTCATAATTTTTTTCTCGATCATAACATAAAAAATGTAACTGTTCTCCTCTGTCGCGAAAGAACACATTTAGCGACGAGTAACACCGCAACGCGCGAAAGCGCATCCCTCGGGGGATTCATAAACACACAAACAGGCGTCGCGTAAAAATGCGCTGTACATCCAGGAAGAATCCCAAGGATCACCTCGGCGCGTTCCGAATTACTCCGCGATAGTCGGCTCCGAGCGACGTGTTATCGAGATCGCGGCCGCTGATAATCGTTTCGAGTTCAGCATCCGACGGTGAGGAGGAAGAGAGAACAAGAAAGGAGGTGGGAAAGGGGGATGAGGAAGAAAGAGAGAAAGAGAGAGAGAGAGAGCGGTCCACGTCGTGTCCACGGGGCGTGCACAGTTATCCGGATGATCCTCCGGTGGAGAGGATCCTCCTCGGCGGTGTATTACGTACGTGCGATGCACCGAGCGGGCGAGCGCGCGCGGATATATAAGAGTTACGTCAGATGCATTCAGGAAGAGCTCGCGCGAGATGCGCCGCGTTGCGCAACTGCGGAAAAAGCGCCCGCTGCTTGGGAACATCCACGGATACGTACGTACGTGCATATGTACGAAAAGATGGGAAAAGGACGTGTGTATGTACGTGTATGTACATTGTGGATGTGTGTGTGTGTGTGTGTGTGTGTGTGTGCGCGCGCCGTGGGCCGCGTAAACGGCACACGCACGCACATAAATGCGGAGGCGGGTAAACGCGTACGCGCGAGTCGAGAGTAACGTGAGAACTTCTCCTCTCGATTTCGTCGACGGTATTTCGACTTGGATAGATTACCTCGCGATCGATGTGTGTAGGAAGTATGGCGAGTATGCGTGTAGGGGAGCCTTAGGTCAGGCACACGATTTTTATCGTATAGGACTGCAGGAGGATATCTATAATAAATGGGTGGATTGTGAACGGGGAGGAAAAGAAGTTTGAGGAATTAAACGCCCCTCCCCGCAGAGGTATGTGTAGCGTGATGCAAGCGAAAAGAAGAATAAGGCATTATTCACTATCACTATATCGCTGATCCGTTCTCATAAACGTCAATCTCCGCAAATGAAATCCTGAGAACACATATTTTTTTATTTTCTTTTAAGAGAGGAAAAAGAGGGAATATAAACAGGTCTGACTAATGAAAAGGTTAAGATTATGCTAACGGGTTACGTTTTATTGAAGATAATTTAAGGACACCTAAGTAGGGACAAAAAAAATTTGCTATTTAACACTAAAACTACCACCACCGGTCAAATGACCGTTTTTAAACTTTTGATTAAAAATTCTGCATTAAATGTTATCGCTTTTCCTCAATTGACTTCACGACTTTTCCTTAATATACATATGATCAATTTTTCAATATCTATCTCTCTTCTTCTTCGTTTCTTCTGATAAACATATTACCTGCATTCAATTGGAAAAAATAAAACTTTTATTTAAAAATCGGTCATTTGACCGGTTTGGTAGAAAAATAGGTATATATAAATTGTCGGTAGCTTTAGTGTTAATCTTTTATTAATTTAAGCCAAAAAGAGAGCAGGCATCTAAGGCTGCCTGTAGATAAATAAGGCATGTGGGAGCGGATTTATTAAAATCAGTAACGTTGCGGAGCTTAGTCTACGACACGCGCGCATTCCTCATGCATTTATGTATGTCGAGCTGCAGCCCGGAGCCGAGCGACGCGTGCGGATAACGTAAGGTCTTTGTCTGCGGCTCCATCTCGCTTCCGTTTCGCTCCGTCCGCGTAGCGGGATTCAACAATTTATATACACGTATAAATAAACACGGGTTTCTTTATCTTACGAAAGTTGGTAATGCGCGCACGAGAGAAACGCGGCATGATACATACGCGCCCTAAATGCACGTAAGCGTACAAAAATTACGGTGGATGACAGGTGAGAGTTGCTCCGTTCATTCCGCGTGTGGTCAAGATCGTGATTGCTTCAAGAAATTGTCGCTTTCGGGGTTTCAGATCGCGTGGGAATCGCTTGTAACTAGTACATCGATTGATACCAGAGTTCTCGCTAGATCACAAAACTGCTATTGGCAATATGTAAATTTATAAAGATATTCGCATAATTGCGATAATTATATACTGTTGTTTTTTAACACTGCAGTCGTGAAATTTTAGTGTCTGGATTATTATGCGATAATTCTTAATAGAGATAGAATTGCTGCAATAATAATGACGTTAGTATGTACATATAGGATGTAATTTTACAAATGTATCAGTTTTTACTTTAATGGCGAACGTTTTAAAAGTTGTCCGTAAGAAATATATGACCTTTTGTAATTATCTCTGCTACAGCGATTTTCACTTCGTGATTAGGTCAGATCAACGTAGCGTGCCCGCTCATTACAAATTTAACGAACGCGCAAGGTGTTTTGCGTTCCCACGAACGGTACATTTGGCTGTTTTCAGCAGTTTCACCGCGTGCGGATTCGTGAGTTTCATTCTGCTCCTTGCTTGTCCTGGATCGTCTTCGGCCATGCCTCGCTGACATCGTCACTTCCGGCACAGTGAATTAAAACGGTACCGTTCCAACGACTCAAAGTCGGCCGAATCTTAATGCACAATGCCACCTTGCAAGATGTATTCATTCGACTTCATCGCATTGTTCGCAGTTTATCGCGTAAAACAATTAAAGTATTCCCGCGGATCTATCTTTATATATCTAATCTTAACTGGAAATCTCTTTCTGTATTATATATAGTTCTCCGAAATTCATGGGGAAATGCACACATTAAAATAACCTTGCGCTACGAGCTTGTTGTTTTACATTAAACACATTTAATTAGAAATTAATTTTGTTATATTATAATATAATTCTACTATACAAATTTTTTTTTTATAATTATGTAAAAATATATAAACTTTAACTATAAATTCTATTGAAATATATTTTTAGAATATGCCACTATGATATACAATAGCTATTAAGAAATTCATTATAGTAGCCACAGACAGCAAACGCCCTTCTTCAAATACCATCACTTTTGATCGCATCGCACCGGGGTCATTCGGCACTTTTGTTTCGTGTCGACGTTGGCGCGATTCACTTAACGGGAATACAAAGTGCCTCATTTCCAGAGTTTGTCCTTGATGGAGTAATCGTATTAACGAAACTTTCAGACGATCACCTTGAAGAACGGCTGGAGAGCTGGTCAAACGACACACGGATAAAAGTGAGGAAGAATGTCTCGGACCGAGTTATAAATTTCACGCGACATCATAAAATTGATTTGTAATTAAATGTTTTATGATGCGGTAAGACAAGAAAGCGTTGCATTCATCTAAAGTTATATCCATGTTCAATATCCATTAATTATGTTTGCTGCATGCTTATCGATGAGACGATAATATAGGGAGATGACAAACATTCATTATGCTGTTGGCTTATAGAATTAAATGTTTAATTTAATCTCTCTCAAAATCGCCCTTTTCAATTTAGTATCTTTCTACATTTTGTAGTTCCCTATGATTAGTCAGCTTTGAATGAGATAATTATATTCTCATCTTTGCAAGAGTTAAAGTTTGTTATTTCAACTAGGACACATGCTGAAATCACAGTCCAGCGAGTGACATGACATTGCGATTTCTCCGATGACATATCCTCGAGTGCAATAGTTGTGTGCAATTTTTCCATCTACGAAAGGTCAGCAAAGAAGACAATGGCTCGTTTCACTGTGCCCGGTCTTATATAATTTTTTTTGTCCATTGTACTTGATATCAACCAAGGTATTTCTGTATACGCGCGCAGAGGAAGTGTCGTAATGTAGGATGACGTCGGTACATGTCCTTGCTGCTATCATTACACGTGATGCTTAATGTCAATTTGCTTTAACTCCGGATACGTCATTCCACTGGAATCGCTTCGAAGGAATTAGCGACGAGTTGAGGGCATTAAATACAATTGCCATTGCCTTCGGCAGTTCGATAATTGAAGAGCTCGAATGCATACCTGTATATTTATGGTTTATGTTGCTGATATCGCGCATATATATTTTATGCGAAATATTTGGTGTAATTCTTAAATGTATTTCTACAAAGTTTATAGAAAATAATATTATAATACATTAAATTACTTAAAATAGAGAGTTTATTATCAAAATCTGAATTATTATAATTTATAAATTTAATAATAGAAGCTAAAAAAGAAAATCTAGTATCTTATAAAATTTTTATATAACAACATCGGCTCTGTTATATAACAATTAATTAGTATAAAATTACAATAATGCATAAATTTCTATTAAGTTCCTTAATTATAATTACGCCGACTTTCGGAAATATTCAACGCTCTGATGCACCGAAGATACAAAGTGAAATTATATATGCATCGTCTGGATTGCATTTATCGTCTCAATTGATTTTGATTAAGGATACTGCGAAATGAAATCACTCGCCCAGAAATATTGCCACGAGAACGGACGTGAAATCCAAAGTCACCGATATGCGAGATAAATTTAATTATGTTTTAAAGGGTTTTTGCACGAATTATCGGTCCTCTCGGTCTCTCGGGGAAATGAAAGCTACGGGGCCGCACACCGGACGCGCACGTGTGTGTGGGCGTTATCGATCGGGCCCACAGGGCATTCGGGGTTTTTACGGCGGCTATTACTCGACCGTATTTCATTCGGCGTATTTGTGGTTGTCGTTGATAAACGATACAGTTGTATTAACCCCCTTAAAATACAGGGAAGGCCGCGGCATCTCGGCCGCGCGATCGCGATGCGGCGATATTAATAACCGATTGCATGCGCATCGTGCTGCATGCCTGCACGGACGCGTAACGATTGCGTAATTCCGCGCGGAAACAGACGTAAACGATGCCTGATAAAACGCATATTCCTCACGCGCGCCTGTACACGTCTCAATGATACGCGTATGAATTTTATTTGCGCTCGATAATATCGTGAATCAAATCGGTACGATAGGATGAAATCGGTACGATCGAATCATCGATGAACTTGTGGTCGTATTTAGATACACAGAGAGAATTTCTCTTAAAATTTACCCTGAAAATCATGGTACTCATGGGACAACATGGTATTTCGAAGATTTTTATGCAATTTTCTCTGATTAATATCTACCACAATAAAAAATATTAATATCTACCACAATAAAATATAAAATATATTTGATTAATTTTACTAAAATACATAGTAAAATTTCCATAATTTTAAAATATGTTAAAATCTTATATGATTCTTTATTGTTTTAAATTGAATAGATGCCAAGTAGTGCTAAATATGTAAAATATCTATATAAATTTTACAATACAGCATAATATTTTCAATCTGACTTAGTCGCTCATGATAATTTTACCATGCAGCATGGTAATTTATTGGTTAAGTCCGATGGTTCTCGGTTTTTTTCGTGTCGGGTGTTACAATCCGCTTGGTAATTTTTATTATGTTGTTTATAAAATGTTTTCTTCCATATTTCAAAAATTCCTTTCGTTACTAATAATATTTGACAGGTTGCCAAGTTGTTCCAAGCATTCCTTATTACCAAACATAGTAAAATTTGCGGCAAAATATAACGAAAAATTCTCTCCGTGTAGAGCTTTGCGCTTAGGTCTATTTATAATTCGCAATTATATTGGAATGACTGGACGACTATTTTGTGGGGGAGATCCCAGTTGCGCACAGAATAAATCGGACACAATAGTATTTTATCAATAAAATGGTCTGGGCAGTTTAATATCTCCGCGGTTGAAGCAGTTAGGATATGATTATTTTTTTAATGCGGGGATGCAGGGGGAGGAGCGAAGCCGATTCATTCAACCTGTGTCCGATTTATTCTGTGCGCAACTGGGCTTCACTCATTTTGTGCGCAGTACCTGTCGTAACATGAGACCCGATCGGGCCCAAGTGGGCAGGACATATTGGCGCGCCCGCGCGTGCATGGTCGCACAATGACGCATAATAGACTAACGATATACATACACGCGTCGATGCCGCTCAGTCAAGCGCTGAGCCGCCGTAATAATAATTGTCCCGGCACACCTGACCCTCGTTAAACGCATTGCTTAATCGCCCGCTGCTCCTTGGGAATGACCCTTCACCTACTTTTTACTCGACCCACACGCACAGCACGCTCGCGTTCGACTCAACATCAGTCAGTTAGATAATATTAATTGCAAAATCTTTTGAAAATATTTACCAACATATTTACTAATGATTAATCTATTCGTACGCAATTATTATTATTTATTAAGCACAGTTATTTGGTTTTAGATAAATAATTTATTTTTATAATGAATGTAATGTATTCAGTTGGAAGCTTTTAAAACTTATTAATTTTATTATAAAATATTACAATATCTGAATATAACTAATTATACTATTGTGTTTAGTTATTCTATTCAAATATTAGAATAGAATACAAAGATAGGATGTAAAATTGAATATAAAATTGTTTATTTTCACTCTTAATGCTATATTTAAAGCATCTTAATTTTTATTGCAAAAAAACTTTATAATTACAGCTTTCACAAAAAATATAGATCAGTTTAAAAAAATCAAGGTTATACACATCGAAAGAATATACAACTATCAGCACATATAATGCACATGTGTGAATGCATACCGTTTTACGTAAATTTGCCATCTAATTACAATAACAAAAGATTTAATCAAGCGATCTTGTTGAATACTGGCACAGTTTAAAATCGACGGCTAATTATTCTCGCACGCGATGTTCACCGGATGGCTCGCAAGAATTTTCACCTTTGCAACCGTTGCTTAACGATCGATCATTACCTATAGTTGCTTGAAATTCTAAACCTTTGAGAGCGTAATGCGCATACGAATGACGGATGCCTTAGATTAGTGGCTCACGCAGTCTAATTGCTTCCATGCAATTAACAATGGGGAGGCCCGGTTTGCTCGAGTCGCGCGCGGATTGTACTTCCAGAACGGTTTGTCTCGAGGAAAAGAACGTCGTTAAGCTCGTTGCTTTATAAGTACGCACAAATAGAGCGTGGTACCATGCTCATCCTGTACTGACAGGTACGAGTGACAACCGTTTCGCGAATGAACAAGAACGATAAGAAGTGAAATAATACGGCTACAACGTTGAATCTTTCGAAATTACTTTTAAGATAGAAATTTCTTAAATGGCATTAAAATATTTTAGAGAAATCATAAGTTAATTTATTTTATGGACGACAATGTAAAGAGTTATCAGTATTACTAGTAGGTACTGCTGATTGAATTAACTAAGGATGTATGTATTTTAATGCCATGTTTTCAGAACTATATTTTTCTTCTTGTAACTTGCAGTTACATATATTTCCGACTATTTTCAAGGCTATTGAGATGACAGAAGTGCTTTGTATTTCCGACCAATGACACCGGCGGCATAACACCGTGGTCAGGTAGATACTTTTTCTCTGTCACGGCAAGAACAAATCCGCAGGTACTAATTTCAGCCGAAGGTCATTGCCGGAGAGTAGCCGGCGCCGGAGTTCACCGTGATTTTTTGTCGTCCGGTTGCTGCGAGTTTCGCTGTGCACCGTACCTCTCATAAAAAAAAGGACTTCCGAGCTCGATCGGGACTTTTCGATATCTATGCGAACGCAATTTTCTCCCAAGTGGGCTCATTAGAAGCCTGGGAAAACTGCCGGGCATGCCGTAGTAGAAACCTCGCGGAAGTCAAGGTCACGACTGCGGTACACGGCGTGCGTGCAACGGCGCGTAATATCGGATGCGACCGTTTCCTCGGACGTATCCGACCAAGGTCGCGCCACTTCCGAGAAAGGCCGCGACTTGTTCGTGCCGCGGTCTCGTTTCTATCAATCGACGGGCGCCGGCCGCTCTCGCGGCGAGCGAAAGGGGAGAACGGGGTTGGGCAAAACTATACTTAACCCGCCGGGTTAAAGGCAGGTCCCCGGCTTGAGCGCGTGTCCCTGATTACGGTGCACGGACGTGGTTCTCGATCCAACGCCATCGCATGTCGGTCGTCGGTTTCGCGGAAATGTGCACCGCGTCGTGTTGTGTCGAGGAAGTCTGCGCCCGCAGATCATCGCGCTTTCTCGAGACGCGAAAGTCGCGGCCCGATTCACGATTCCAAAGAATCTTCTTGGAAAAGACTGCTGAAGGAGCGGACATTCATTTTGCAAGTATCACAAAGGTCGTTTAGCTTGTTTTGTGGGATTTAATCAAGAAAACGTAAATAGGGGAAAATTAGTGATTGATTAACTTCACACAGTTCATGCTACTTATTTTTTATTCACTGTTATAGAAATTATAAATAAGAATCAATATAACAGAGATCTATAAGAAAGAATTAAATGCTTTGACAGAGAGAAAACGGCATTGGCTTAACTTATTTAGAAAAATTTATATAGAGAATTTATTTAAATATAATTTTTCAAGTTTAAGATCAGTTTAAGATCAATTCTTCAAGGAAGCTTTAGGAAAAATTGATTTCTCTATACAAACAAAATAAAATATTTCTTCTGCTAAGATAGAATTTGGGCCTTACAAGATTTAGTCGGAAGACTCTCGCGAATTTATACCCTTTTTAAATTTTTTTCTATTTTTTAAACTCGATTTAGCATAATCACGAATTGTTGTTGGGATTATTAGCGATTGATACTCGGAGGGAACCCTCATGGAAAGGATTAACGCCGCCTTTCGGCTTTCTTTGCCTTTCTCGCAGAGAAATTAAATGGAATCGTCAATCATTGGATTTATTGGGCCACCTCGTTAATTCTCTAAATTATTGTGCCGCGCCCCATTATAAGAACTCTCGATTTTTCTTGCTGAGATGATACATGGCTTCTCTTTGAACATATCAAAACGTATCCATGCCGCTTTAGGAATATCGCCGCTAATGGCTTAAAAAATGTAGGATTATTTCCGGCCGCAGCCAATCGATTCGCACAGTTCGCGAAATTCGCCATTTATTTTTCGAGAACGATTAAGACGGTCAAAAAGTTAATGATTGATGATTGCGTTTTTGGGGCACTAATTCGATACCCGACTCTGCTATTGCCGACGGGCCAGGTAGACTCAAAAAATTGTCGGCAATCATCAACTAAACAATCAGATGATCAAAGCCAATCGTCGGCATCTCGATTACTCATTGCGATTATATCATAAATTTCATTGCGATTATATGTTTAAATGTATATCTTGTTCTGCACGTCATAAAGCTATTATTATTATTATTATTATTACTCAAGTGTGAGTGACAGAAAACATGGAACTATAAAAAGGTCGTATTCTCTGTTTTATATATTTAAACGTTTAAAATCTTTCTTGATATAAAATATCATATATCGACTGATCTCTTTCGCGAGGTCGTATCTCAAAAACTGTCACTTTACAGGATCCACAAATTTTTGTTTTTTGATAAACAACAAACAGGATAGTTTGCTTTACTATAAAGGAAAGATGAGAGGAGATACGAGAAAACGAGGAAATACGAGGAAATTTCGACAACTATAATTCATTTTTGGTAAACTATTTCGAGATACGATGTAGACACTTGGCTTCGGGGTTACCAGAATGAGCGTTTAAGCAGAAAAACCGGAAATTGCGTAAAATCGAGATACGACCTCGCGAAAAAGATCAGTCGATATACTATATCACACAAACACAAACACACACACACAGATATTATAGATTTATCTTTTTTTTATTAAATTGAAATATATTATACTACTATACATATATATATTATACTACTATATGTGTGATCTAATTTTGAAACACATACTAGTTTACTCTTTTTTAAATAATAGGAAAGAGAAAACGTAAATAAAATTTAATTATTTAATCAAGACTATGTGATTAAATCAATGATTGAGATAGACTTCTTAAGAGAAGAGGATATTTTTATTTATATAGACAACTTCAAAAGAATTATATAACGATAGTAAATTAATCTTAATAGAAGTATGTTTTGTGCGCCGGTTCGTTTTATGTGTAAAACATTATAAAATTCTAGTTATTGGACAGATTTTTTGCGAGATGCCGAGGAGCGTTCCCGTGCGGTCTATTGTGAATTCTAACGAGACCTCGCACGAACTAACGAGGGATGAAGCATCTGAGGGAACGTTACGGTCCAGCCCTAGACACAAAAAGTGTTCGAAAACGGTTGCAGTCGCGGTTAGTACCATGGTTCTCCCATCCGGTCCGTGGTTCAGGACTTTAAGTGGCGGCATAGGTGCCTATAATAGGCCCCTATGTCTGGCCCTTCGGGCTATTCTAGTTTCCTCCGTGAATTCCGAGAGAGCGCCCATAGATTCCACGATACGCCGTCGTAACTCTTTCGCTCCTGCATTCGGTAAACGGCCATCGAGGCGCACGATTGATTTATCAGCCGAATTATGAACTCTCAGACAGCGGCAGCTTTATGACGCTTAATCGCGACCGCATACTTGCGCGTGGTCGTAAAATCAATTTTTTATATAATGGCTAACAATTATATTTGGAAAAATAGTAACTGAGAAATTTATTGGATATTAATTAATTAAATTAAATATATGTAGATTCTTTTTCGAAACACAGACTAGACAGGAAATGCGATAAAGCTTTTCGTAGTTCGAAGTTTCCTTTTACTCATACTCCGATAATCCAGAAGCTGACGATTAGATTTGATTATTTGATTTTGACAGTCGGCATAAAGTGCATTGTTACGTTAATATATCTGGAACTAGAAATGTTACATATACAATATTGAGATCGTTAGACAATAGAAAAGCACTCCGTACAATGTAACGCAACGATTGTATATGTAGCCTAAATTGCCGAAACAGATTTAGCTAGAGAATCCTTAAATTGGCCGAGCAACAACGTACGGTCATTAGAATTCAAGCAGGGAAGAGGGGAAAGATGAGTCTGGCAGATACGACCAATCTGGGCGAACCTATACATCACCATGGTGACCAATTTAGGAGCATCGTTCCTAGTTCCGCGAAGAGCGAACTCGTTTAGCGAGAAGAACTACCGCAGGCAGGGAAGGAGAAATTGCAGTAGGGAAAGCCGAACATGCACAGACCGTGGAGAGAGTACTTATCGGATCTTCTTGCTTGAAGAGCGTATAACATGCAAAAGTGACATGTAATAGCATGTAATTTGCAAATCTGCATCTTCTATTCCTGTACATTGCAATTGGCAACTACAAATATTAATATTAATAATACTTTTTTAACAATCACCGATTAATGTATTCATAATTATTCGTTCTAATCAGGCAAATTATAGAACGCAATTTTATAACTTAAATAGTTATTATAAAAGAGTATATTTATCTACATTATTGTTATATTTATTATCACTATATTGTTTAGTTTTATTTAGCATTATTGTTTTATATCAACCAATTAATGTTTAAATTATTTACATCATGTGCGATAATATGCTCTCTCATCAACCAAAATAAGCATTATTTCAGTAAAATTTGTACACATCAGTATATTAATTTTACTATTATATTTATTGATTATATATAATATTAATATGTAATACTGTCATAACAACATTCTATATTCTACTATAAAAATATAATCAAACAACGCGGTACCGTTGCAACGCCAAGTACATGAAAAGGACGACGGGCTACGTGACCGCGTGATTACGTCACTGCGCAAATGTCGTGGCGCTAATAGCTTATCCACAATTTATATTTTTTTATAAGGATTGCTCAAATGAAACTTAAACTAATATATGTGACAGAATATATTTGATCATTAAATCACTCACACGTCTAGCAAATACGTTCATTCGCTACATAACTACTGAGCCTAATAGTAGTTAGTAGTTATGCAGCACCAGTGGCGGATCCTGGGGGCGGGGGTTTTGGG
>NJRQ01000210.1:245302-290286 GCA_003063805.1 Aphaenogaster ashmeadi | reverse complement strand
TGTTAATTCCTCCTTTAGAGCTAATTAAATGGAGACGCTTGGGAACTGCGCAAAACCGAACGAAAATTGGTCTAAAAAACAAGCACACCTTGTGTATTTCCACTATGAGACTACATAGGATAAAAATAAAACATTTATAATGCCTCTACAAATAATCATCGTGATTTATGTATGTGGCTATGTATGTGGCGTCGTTTGTTAGCGCAGCAGTCACGGCGCCATATGTGTCGTCGATCGGTAAAATAATAAAATATTTTGTCGAAATCTCGACGAGAATTTTAAATAATCTTGATCTCGTCAAGATCTTAATATGCTGAATCTCGATATCAATCTCGAATGTTACAAGTAATCTCGATCTTGAATCTCGTCCTGATTTTGAGACGAGATCGAGATGAGATCGAGATTTATCTCGTCTCGTACGCATCTCTAATACCAATAAATAAAATAAATTCAAAAGCATAATAAAACAAAGAATAAAAATAGATAGTACTTAAAAATATAAAAATCTCACTAGCGAGAGAACAGAAGAGTGGTAAGAGGATATACCAAAACTAGCACACATATGACATATTATAGTTCGTATGTAATAAAATATAGAGGTCGAGATGTTAAAAATCGTATTAGCCGTCATTGTTGGAGTAAATCTTGAAAAAATGACTGAATAAATGACAACCGAACAGATAAGATATTTTGTATCTAGTTTTTAAGATCTTATTTATAATAATATTAGAGATAATATTATTTCTAATTCAAAAAAAAGATTTTAAGAAACTATAGATACAAAATACTGCCTTTTAGTTTTTGGAAGCCTATGCGTTATTACGCAATAATTATTGAATATTATTATACTATCTGCACTTTACATTTTTATTTTTATAGCAGAAAGCAATGGCATTTTTTGTACAAAATGCAAATATCAATAATATCATGCAAATATCAAGACGTGTGAGTGCAAATCGTGAATGGAGCTTTATCACGTGCATTTTTTACGATTTTCTTTACCTGAGTAATTTTTCGCTCAACAGTATCAATATCCGTAAAGTATTTCTCTCATGAGCATTTATATCTGACTTGGAAATGAGAAATTAGTGTATCGCTACGGGGGCTATTACTACTGTCTACGTCCTAATGTCCCGTTATACGTACTTGCAATTCTACCGGATATGGAGAGCGTGAAATGATTATAGATCTGTCGCTTTGGGCCTGCCAAATTACAGGCCTCGGGGATGAGGTGTATGCGTGAAGAAACGTCGTGATTCCTTCGCGAATGAGTGCGAGCGGATACGCACTTGTGTATATGCGTGCATACGATACGATAAGTAAGATCAGGCGGAAACGGTAGTGCGCGGATTAGAACGTGGGTTTATTTTGCTTCAGAACAGATTGTAGCCGACGCAAAAGCGCGAGACGTTTTATTCGTACTTTCGGATCGTAATGAAAGGCGCTTGATTGTTCACGCGATTACGTGGGGAATGTCACTTTGGGATGTATATTAGGATACAAAATGATTCTAAGCACCTAATTAGGATATATCAGGAAACTAATACATTATAGAAAATATATTATCTTAACTAGATATTAGGATTATTTTTCATTATATTTTCTTAGGAATATATATTTAGGGGGAAGGATTATTTTTCCTAATATATTGTCTTAGAAATATATATTTCCTAATATATTCTATTAGGAAAATATATTAGGAAAAATGATTCTAAACATATCTAATTAAGGTTAATATATTAAGAAACACACAAAATGATTCTAAGCGCAAATCTCTACAATTTCTTTATTTCATTCCATGTATATTATTATATTCTATTGTATCGTTGCTCCAAACTGAAAGATCTGCAGTTCGGTAAAGACGAAGTACTATAGCGGGACTATGGTCTACGCCCTCGATGATTCCTCTTCGCTCTCTCGCCGCTATTAACATACGCTCGCCATTGTCGAGTGACGTGTAGGTGAATAGGGAACCGGCACGCTGCGGAGGGAACTTCCGCAGCTCCAATTCCACGGCGTAGATCGCCGTTTCACCGCGTAACAGTAGCGGAAGACGAAGAACGCGATATACAGCGGAAAGAGAGACGCGTAGCCGACGACGACTTCCGCGTAAGAAGTTATTAATTGCGGCCCTCGTTAACGGAATCGCGATTGTACGAGCGTGTGCGAAAAGAATGAAAGTCGAACAACCGAGCGAGTTGCGTCACTCGCCCGCGATCCGCAGTGACGTGTGAGAACCGCTTTTGGTAAACCGCTCGTTACCGCGGCTATCCGAAAATCAGCCGCGATCGACACGCAACAGTAGCTTGCGGGAAGCGCAAATGTGACACTTCGCCGTTTTAGATCGCTAGTTTCTCAGGACTGCTTTAGATTACGCTGATGACGATAACTCCTCTGAACGCGACGATTACGAAACTAGTTCACTAGACTTTCGTAACGATTTCGTTTGCTCATGCATTAAATTTTCTCTTTACTATGTCCATATACATAATAATTTTAGATTTTTATTAGAATACCTAGAATACAGTCTGTTTTCTTTTTTTATTAAAATATCAATCTCTATTTGTTCTATGTTTTATACCACTTGTTTCGATAAGAAAGACATTTTAATTACGAAATATTGTACAATTTAGAATTCAGAATCATAGCAGTGATAAAAATAGTCTGAGTTCTAACTATAATTTTTGTTAACGGCGGCGATAATTTAACAACGTTACGCACGACATTAATCCGAGCACCGGGAAAGTAGCGAACGTCGGGACGATAAGTATTCTCAGGCACCATGACGACCGCGTACTCTCGTTGGAATGTGGAAGGGCTCTTAACTATTAATTAAATTAACGCTCGAGTAAGCAGGAGATACGAGAAGGAAGCGAAATGTAGAATGGTCCCTCGTCCTCCTCTCGCTCGTTCGATCGGCGAGACGGAAGAATGGACGAACAAACGATGAGCAGTCATGCAAACGGCACAGGAAGAACCGGCAGGAATCTTTTTATCTCTGTCTAATGCACGAACCGTTTTATCAATTATTAGGGATTAATTCGAAATAGTTTAATTGCATGTCCAGTAATATTTATTTTATTATAAAGATTTTTTTACATATAATAGACAAGGAGTTATATTAAACTTTTTCTGGGAACTTAATAAAAGAAATATAATCCAGCAAAGAATAATACATCATAATTTCTGAATATTTAATAGTAAATTAATTGTGAAAAATCTATCGAAATAAGATTCTATATATTTTCTATCTACTTCTTCTAAAAATTAATTCATAATGCCATATTATAATTTTCAATATTGGATATTTTCGTATTTATCACTAAAAAAATTTGATCGATCGCGGTCTGATTTATCGATTGGTTCATAAAATCTTAAGTATATAAATTGTTAAATCCATAAATTCGTATATCTATATATGCAAATATTACTGGATTTATAAATTTATCTATATGTGCAAGTTTATTGCGTAGATAGATTGCTAAATCCATAAAATGCTTCGTCTAAATTTATTCATCGAGCCATAAAATTCTCTTTCTTTAACATTACATTAAACAACGATCTGAAATTCGATTAACGATAGTTACACAAGTTCTCTCTCTCTCTCTCTTTCTTTTACATTCTTTATCAAGAAAATAAGCAGACAAAATTATTAATACGTACGCAACACGAGTTTCACCGATAAAGGACATAAAACATGTTAAGATACAGCGAGCCCTGGAATTTGCCGGAAGTTACGTGAGACGCAGATTATTATCGATGAGATAAACGATGACGATCGGCGCCGGCGGAGTGAAAGTCGACCTGTATCTCCACCTTTGATTCCGCCAATCTACCGTTCATTATCGTCTTTCCCTCAGCCGTCGACATTCTTCGTGAATAAAATTACCGACGACGAGATCATAAAATGGATAACTGAGATTCGTTTAGCTTACAAAGTACGATTCTCTTTTATATTTTTTATATTATTCTGTGCTAATCCTGCAATATTATTACGAATTCTGTAAGGACGTATCCAGTTTCATTTAATTTGAATTTACAGAATTAATGTCACAGTGCACGTTATTACATCTCGACGACGACTTGAAAGTAGGAAATAAGGTTTTAAGAACCATTTACGATTAAGACCAATTAACTTTGCAAAATTTTTAATTCGTGTAGCAAAGCGATTTGGTAGCAGAGCAATTTTCCTGAATGATCTGACCTCTGAATACGGAGGTCCCAATACTGTTAATCCTCCGAATCCCGTTCAGACTGCTTTTTACCTAACAATTGAATCTTGATCAAAATTACAACTTTGTCGGTCAGTGAAGTCGGACAATGCTTGTCGGTTGTCGGAGACCCTTTCACGTTGCCGAAAAGGTGATCAGTGTAAGTGCCCCTTGCCACGTCCGTTCGCTGTAACACGTTCGTAGCTCGATCGGGGTCTTGTTTCTGTGGAGGACGTGGTAAGTGAATCGAGCCGAGTTGCACAATCTCTCCCTCCCCGTCCTCTCTCTCTTCCTCGAATCCTCTCTTGTATAGAGCGACGGGGGAGAGGAAAACGCCACGGGAGAAGAACACAACCTGCACTCCCGTCTAATGAATAGTTGGGTCAGATTTGCTGCCTCGGTAAATGCTGAGAATTAACCGTCTGCTTCTTGACATTTCGCTCGGAAGAAGATCCTCTCCTCTCGCGGAGACTCTTTCTCGCGATCTGTCTAGCCTTGCCGCATACTCTCTTTACCCCCTTTCCCTCTTTTATTACCAGCCGTTAGATCGCACGAAGCGATAACGGTGTATGGTACAGATCCATGCGAGATGAATAAGAATATCAACGTGAGTCTAAAAACTAAATTGTCCTTTTAATAAAAACTACAATTACGAGATTAACACTAAAATTGAAAAAGACACTAACAGCCTCGTCAGCAACAATCTGAGTTTTAAAAGCCTTTTAATTCTATATTTCCTAATTCTTTAGAAAAATGTTGTAGAATAAATAATATTAATTAAATATAATTAATTAGAGCAATAGCGTTTATTGTCAATTAATTATATTCTGGCTGCAAAAGCATTTCTTAGGTTATTCATCAAATATCACATTTTTTATATTATCTGTTCTTCTAATTACATTTAAATTTTGAATTATATTATTTTAAAAATTCTATTTATTTAAGTAAATTATATTTCTCGACCGTTAGCACTAATCGAAATTCTTCGTGTCGACTATTCTAACAATAAGATGGATATTAATCTTTGTTTAGATATGTAGTACGTATTTACCTAGCTTAGTTCGAATGACAAAAGACTTAATAAGGATAATAAATAACAGATAGAATATAGTAACTAAAGTACGGTCGTACGGTTCGAACAAAGGTGGACATCATTCTTCTGAATAATATTAGCTGACCATTACTCACATTCGCGGATATAAGATAATGATACTAATAGCTAAAATCTCCGCTTAATGATTTCAATAAAAACCGAAATTCATTCTCGCGAGCTCTGCGTGAGAGAAGTTCTTCGTTTGCCACGATCTTTTCTCCTTTCATCCCTTTACCTCGTCCTCTTTATCGGAGGTCGTTAGATAGCGACCGGCGATAATCGGAAGAAAAGACGCACCGAAGAACGCGTCCGCCCGAAATGGTCCAAGATTAACCGCGGGAGATCGGCCGCTTAATAGCCGCATCTCTTTTCTCGCAATGGCAACGGAACGCATGTAGTCGCGATACGTAACTGGTTTCTCAAAGAAACGATCGTTCCGCGTGCGTCTAATTCCCGGAATCTCGAAACCGTCGGTGTCGAATAAAAAATTAAGCAAAACGATAAATTCAGTTCTTGGTTTGCGTGCTCATTCTTTCTCTCTCTTTCTCTCTCTTTCCATCTGTTCGAAACGTTATCTGCGTGTGCATGATGTATATATGTGTTTTGTATGCCACGCTGAATATACGCGATTCTGGCATCTTGATTTAATACCATATCGGATCTTCAAATTAGCATAACCCGGACGAGAAACGCAGTCAAGGCGCAAAACAGCCCGAAATAAAACTTGGAGACCAAACGTAGTCGTGATCTAACGGCCTTGGTATTCTATGCGAGCGAGAGTGGCACTCCGTGTATCTCAAAGTAGCGGAACGTCACTCGATGAATTTCCATTGCGCGCAATCCACTCAAGTTTGCGCAATTTTATGGATGTGCACTTAGATTAGCACTCTCTTTCAACTATCTCTCAGTTGAAAAAGTGCGGAAATTATCGTCCCACAAACACATAATTTGGTGTAACTTCTGAATAACTTAATAACCTCGTAATAAATCTCATTTACGTGTGCATTTAATAATATATCAAAGAGATAAACCTTGTTTATCTGTATTGATTATATTTTACATACGATTATATCATTATACTATGTACTTAAATTAATTTATTACTTAAAAATTGGTAATAAAATTAGGAAACTATTACTTAAGATTTACGGAAAAAGAATTCATGTAGGACAGCTATAAGAGTTAAGTATGAAGCTGAAATATAAATTCGTTGAATCTCTGGAGAAATTGTGGTAACAGCGAAATGACGACGGACTATGTCTCAAGTAGTGTGCATAATCATACCTCCCACGTGAAACACATAAAAAACTTATCGGTTATATTGAGCGCATTTCAACAAGCGAAATGGGGTCATCACGATTATACGTTGTCGGGTGTTCGAACAAATAACTCAATAACGAAAATACGTCCCACACACGTGCTATTAACCTTTTTAAAGGTTCCTCATGACAGGCGTTTTGCAATTCGGGCCAGTTATAATACGGTCGAGTGAAAGCGCTCTTTTGTCGTACAAATAATTCTGTCGATTGCTTCGCCTCTGTCGTCGGCTTTTACCAAGAAAAAGTAACAAGCAATATGAAATTTTTTCCGACTCCAAAGTTAAAAATATCGCTGTATGTAGCAAGTATTTTAAACTGAAATATGCCTTTGTCTAAAGATTAATAAAATATAATCGACAACAATAGTCTTAAAAATATCCAATTTTCCACGAGGATGAAAATTCTTGGAAGATGGCGGTTTTGATTTATGAAAATGTCCGAAGAATAAATGAAGTAGGAGATATCTCTTTATCGCTAATTAAAACAAATTCTTTTAGATGATACTATAAATCGCAGCGAGTAAGCGCAATTAATGCCTTATAAAATTCGCGGTAGCGCGTCACGCTGATTCGCGTGAACGCACGGAGTCGCTTTCACGTCTGCACACCAGCTGCGTAACGAGATTAAAGCCGGTGTCACGATCTCCGTGTGCATAGGCCGCGTACTCTCGAATGCATTAATTCGATCGCTGCAGGTGCATCGAACGAGCTATTCTGTTGTCTACCTACACCAAAGGCGTCCGCCTTTAGTTCGTGTGGTCTGTGAGAACGTTATGTGATTTGAACGTATGGCAAAGTGCGATGTATACTGCACGAGTTTCTCTATAGTCCAGTTTATTTGATTGCGTTCAATACAACTGTACAGCGCAATTTAACAGTGCCAAATAGAAAAAGTAAAAAAATACAAAAATAAACTAGTCTCTTTTTATATTACTATTTAGAGTAACAGACCGATAGTTAAGAATATATATATGCTTCTTTTCCTATTATTTTATACACTATTCAATGAACACCACAATTATTATTACAAATAATATTTATTTAATAAAGGTACGGAAAAGATATTATTACATTTAAATGAACACGAGTTTAATTGGTCTAAACCTGTGATATTGCATAAAGAAAAACAATTAAGGAAGAGGGAAATTGCAGAAATGTATTTTATTAAAAGTTCTAACAACACTATTAATTTACAAAAGGACACTGAAAATCTAAATGTAATTTATGATGGTTTAATTATGAACAGTTAGTTTCGGTCTATTTATTTATTGACAATTTTGATTTGGTTTGTCCTTTTATCCTTATTCTCATAAAACGACTTTATTCGAGTGCTAATGTATTCAAGTATACCCCTCCCCCCCCGCTATGAAATGACAGAATAATAAACTTTGGTTCCGCGAGGAGAGAGCCTTCCGTTGCTTGTGATTTTTCGCTCGCCCTTGTAATTTACATTCGTTATCATGGAGAAAATGTTTTCTCCCGTCGTTCATGTTTAATTACTCACGCCCGGCGAGCAACGAGATTAACATGCCTACGATCGTGGCAGACCATCGCGGGGGGAGCGGCAAGGACGCGATGTCTTAACGTGAAATTACATAATAATGAATGAGGGAGCGCGAGTGCGCAGGCAGATATGTCTCTATCGCGGCCTTCGTTACTACTCATTAATTGTAACGTACATTAGTCGATGAGATTAAAAAGAATTTAAGAAAGTAATAAATTGCGTATCGGCCAATGGTGCAGAATATTCACAATCGCTCTTTTTTATTTAGCTCTTCAATAGATTCAGAAGTCATTGATTACTGAAGTTTTCATTCAAGGACATAAAAAGACTTTTTTAAGTTTCCTGACAATTCCACATGAAATTATTCTCGAATAAAGTAAATAATTATATAAAAATAAAAAAAGAGAATAAAAGGCTTTTATCTCATGTATTTTTTCAACATTATTATATTTATTCAGTGATTTAAAAAACACCAACAATGATGTTAACAAAACAGTTTATTAATTGATTTGGATTTTATATACATTCGAGAAATAGCCGGAGAATTGAGAAAGCCTTTAGTGAACAAAATCTATGAATTAATCATCGTCCTTTTTCTTTTTAATATTCTCGAGAATGAACGAGTCTCTTTCACTTATAGCTCGTATCGCGTTTAAACAGTGGACAAATTACTATAATCTCTATACCACTGTTGCTCGGCGGAGCACGCGTAACCGGCCAATCGCCTCGAACAGAAACAACAACGACAACGAAGACCACGACGACGACGACGACGACGACGAATCGAGTTGGCGTTATCATCGGAGGAGTACTTTGATTAATGCAACATCAATTCTCGGTACGTACGAGATAGGAAATCCAGCCGGACGAAATTACAGCAATAACAATCTTGACGTCGCGCGCTCGGTCGCTTCTGCGCCGACGGAAAGAGCGAGCGAGCGAGCGAGCGAGAGAGAGAAAGAGATGGAGAGACGAAAAGAGAAAAAAAGGGAGCCGGTCGCAGAAATGGATGCACACGGCACGCAAATGCAGCGCTACGCCGCGACGGACGAGCTGCATGAGCGAGCGCGACGCAGATAAAGGACCGCTCTCGCGCGCGCGCAACACCGCGCCGCGCCGGGATTATCATCGTTCGTATCCGCCGCCGTTGTCGGTCGCCGTTGATTTAAGACGCTTGTCGCGGCGCCCGGTTATTGCGATCGTTAATCGACGTTTCGTAGCTTAGCCGCAATTAAGCCCGACGGGCGCACCAATCGGACGGCGCGGCACGGCGGCCGCACGCATTAACGCACGCGATGCCCGATGATGCCGCGTGCTTCTCCCTCCTTCTCTCTCCTCCTCCTTCTCTGTCCCCTCCCCCTCCTTTCTCTTCCTCTCCCGCGTAATCGTCATAATTATCGATGATGACGGATCGTTCCGTCACACGCGCTAATTATCGCCGGCCAGGGCGGTCGCGCAGCTTCGTGTCGCTGTGGGCGTAAATCGCGCTCGCACGACGAAGCGCAGGCTGGCGCTCTCGTGCGCGCAGGATTTTTATCCCTGTCCCTTCGGGGTGCCGGGCAGCGCGCGGCATTTATATCCTGCGGGCGGTTCTCTTCGCACGCCGTCGCCGCGCCGTGCTCGAGCCCGGGGAGCGACGGCAGGATCGGCACAACGATTTTTCTCCGTTATCTATCACGGCGCGCTCGTGTTACGTAACGATCGTGCAAATCGCTTGGTCTTAGAACCCGTTCGCGCCAGAGCTCGCTCGCGTGTTCCTCGCGCGCGCGCGATCGGCGTTATTGAAAATTATTGGGAGATTCTAGCAAGTTTACGACACGCGTCCCTAAGGGTTTAATTCTTATGTAAATGGCACTTTAATGTCGCTGTGACACGGGATGACGAGACGGCTCGTCGAAGACATCATACGCATCACGCGAGCCTCGCCTCGATCAACATGCTCCTGTTTGTTGCATGCTTTACTATGGCACGTATGTGTGTGTGACTGCGTGTCTTGGCTCTTTATTTACTAATTATTCTATCGCCGCCCGAGGCGTCGCGTCGTCGCGAATCGCGCGCCGGAGACCGCGACCGAGACCGAAAGAAAAGAGTAACACGTCCGTTAACGCCGAAAAAAAAAGGAATTAAAAGATGACGGGGTTGTTTGCGTAAGGCGACGTGTAATCATTACAATTATCGACGCTGACAGCTTATTCCGTCAACTGGCGTTGAATCGTAATTATCGGTGCGCGATTGCCGCCAGTATCAGTCCGGTTAGCAGCGAGATTCGTCATGTGGAAGTGAGAAACTAATGTTCCGTTAAGACGCTTACGTTTGAAATCGCGCCGGATAGAGATTACATAGTGTAAATGAATAATCCGCAGCGCGGTTAACGGTACCGCGCGATTTGCCTAATAAAGATCTGCGGAAATGCCATCTCTCTCTCTTCTTCCCTATATCTGCTAGCAGAAACTCCCTGATCTCCCCGCGAGAGACGAGACGAAACGAAGGTGGTGGCGCGCCGTAAACGGTCTTCGGATGAGACTCGACAAATTATATGCAAATTACACTTGTCACGTGGAATTATTGCATAGTGGCGAATACGAATAGCAACACGGTAGAGATTGCGAGCGTGTTATTACCCCTCGACGCAACATATATCGCCGTATGTCGTAGTTTAGGTAATAACGCATTCAACCCCTACCTCACTCACGTCCGTCTTTTGTGATGATTACACGAAATGAATATAATTTGTCTAAATATAGCATAGATATTGCAACTTTGATGTATACGTACGTAACATTTGCACCGGATAATAACACGTTGCGAATTTCAGATGGCGATTTACTGACAAAACAAGGGGGGATTTAATTTTCTCTCGGTGCACGCGGTCACGAAGCGAAAGTAGGTAGATCCGCGCGCGGCCCATTTTCGCCAAAAGGAGGGCCTCGCGTGCCACGCCAACGTGAAATTAATTCTCGTGCCGGATTAATCGAGAGCAGGGCGGTCTGCGAGCTGATTCCGAGGTCCTTAACCCGTCTGCCGCGACGCGGGCGCGTGCGTGACGTCATCGAAGATATAAGAAGATGACGCGATCGGCCGATCGTGTGGGTTAACCTGCTGAGTTAGCGCCGCTTTTCGATCCTTGTCGAGCATATCTAGTGGTATGTATAGCGTATGTTTGTCAGGCATCCGGAGAGAAGCTTGTCACGCGTTCAAGAACATGTTAAATTTACCATATTATCATGCGTTCGAGCAACAGGTTGTTTAGACTCAAATTCAAATTGCTAAACAAGACTTTCATTAAATATCAGTACCGTTATAAATTTTTCTTCTTCTTAGACGATTTGTAAACATTTAGCTTCTAATAAGATATGATTAGACTGCAAATCAAATTTTTATTAAGGCCAAGATTGAATTAATTGACAGATAAAATTTTCTGGTACTTCATGCTCTTCTCTTATATTTTTATTTATCAAAAGCAGAAATTATAAAAGCAAAAAATCGTCAGTATGTTCTTTATAGCCATTTATATCTATTTAAACATTAATTACCTTTATTGGAACATTATACAATATCTTACATGAAAGATTATGAAGGAGGTGAGATGATTTTTTTAAATAGTTATGTAAAACATTTTTTATTATTTTGGAAAGGAACAAAAGCAATTATGAAAATCGTACATATGATAATAAACTAACTGTTGCGGATTTTCAATATGTGCCCAGACGAGTCTAGATAGACATGCTCCAACAACGCCTCGCTACGAGAGCTGGCGAGCGAACGCGCGGGCGCATTGCTTACATTCTAACTCGCTGTCGCGTTTTAATGGCGCAACGGGTCCGAACTCGCGTGGCGAGCCAGTCTAACCCGAGGCAACCCCCGATGGGACTAAATAGGTATTGGCGAATGAGAGATGCGTGGGAAGCCGGGGTCCAGCGGCTGCGGTAGTGGGCGATCTGCCTACGTTCCGCTGAATAATAAATCTGGACTGGAGGGCCCCTCTGGGTTAGGCTCACGATCTAAATACGTTCGTAGACGACGCCGTTTACGCCGACGTTGCGCTAACTCTCCGAGAAATCTCTCGCTCTAATTGGCGCTGAGCTGTAGTGTGCTCAGTAAATATGCGTATAGACTCATATAGACAGAAGTGATGTTCCTCAACTAGAAACTAATATTTTTAAAACTAGAAGCACAAAGTACAAGCGTTCTCCGTTTATGAATAATGTTCTGCTTTTACTAAAATCTTTGCTTTAAATTTTTTAATATTTATTTATAGAAATCAGTATTACATAGAACTATAATACTTATTGATTATTATCTATTATCAACATAAAATTTATGTCATAAATTATTAAAGAATTTATCAATTTTTTATGCATTTAGTCTAACACTAAAAAAGTAAAGTATTTTCTTTAATCGTTCTAATACAATTTGTATTATTTATATTTGTATTTCTTATAGTACGTATTTTTTTTTAAGTATTTTCTCTTACTAATGGAAACAAACTAGGAGTAAATATTCGCAATACTTTTAATTTTATTTATTAAAACAATTATTTTAATAAATGTTGAAAATATTTGTTCTCTGCTTTGTTTCATACAGCGATTTCAATAACTTTTATGGATAATATCAAATTTTTATTATGCGAGGAATAAGGTCATTCACACGCCCCCCCACGAATGATATCCTAATTACGTAGCAATGATATTAGAAACAAGGAAATCTACATGTCGTTTGGCCTGGTTATCGAAGATCAATTAAGATAATGGCCACCCGGCCGGAGATCGAATTAAGATGAATTTTTCGTGAATTGTACCAAGAAGCTAACTGTAAATATAGTTTGCACGTCATTGAGTTGCTGTTATTCTAAGGCGATGATATTTCGTATCAAGTACAATTTGATCTTTTGTAATCTGGCATTCAAAGTGTTTGTCGAAACGCCCATCAACGATTCATCGTGGGTTTTCCTTTACCTACCGGTATGTTTGCCATATACCTTCTCAAAGGTCGTAAACGGTTAATTATCGAGTCTAATAATGTACTTTCAGCCCACAGCGATCGTAATTTTATCAACTGCTAACGGTTGTTTCATATGATTATGTTCAGTTTAGACAGGCTTACTTTATACGATCGTTCTCAATTATATACCTAAGCATGCATCTAATTGTCTGATAAGTTCGCGATTATGCTTCCGGGATATTTCACCGTTATAAAATCAGATGGTGCTTTGCATGTTTAATCAGTAATTATCACATGAACGAGAAACTTCTAAACATAAGATATTCTCGATATTTTCATTATCCCATGTTTGAAAAATTTTTTTGAATCATAAATATATAATCTCGAGAAAGGTCGAATGAATATATTAAAATGGCCTATATAATTTTTGCTATTTTGCATTCATACATCTTATAATTAGCATACAAATCCTAATTGTATTTGAGTCGAGATATTTGCATGACTCAAGATATCAATAACGTAAACATAATTTCGAGTCGCATGCGTCAAGCAGGTCGTTAATTAAGTACTTCGCGATAAGAGCTAATCTCGATGCTGGCACGCTTAGGAAGCGCGCGACAATCTTTCCCTGTTGGCAACCGACAAGCGTAAAGTGATTTTTATGCATGAGAGCGTCGGCACGCTAAACGAAACCCGTGCACAATTAGACCGTTTATCTTGAACTACTCGACGTTCCATTACATGGTCGAACGCGCGACCGTACATATGTAGCAACAATTATCGTACGTGACTGTGAGGGACACGTGTCATAATCGGTGAATTATACTTTTGCCTTTGCCTACCGCAATCGCCGCGATGACTTCGACGCATGGAACGAAGTTGCAGCGCGGGCGACTTCGATGCGTGGAACGAATGGCGCGGCGGCGCGGGCGACTTCGATGCGTGGAACGAACGGCGCGGCGGCGCGGTGACGCAGGTGACATCAGTGCGTGGACAAAGCGGCACATGCGGCTTCTATAAGTCGCCACATATAAGAGAAAGCTTATATCAAGCCAAACTTTTAAACATTTGTGTGTGTGTGTGTGTGTGTGTATGTCAAAAGTTTCAAATGAAGAATATGTTACGTAAGAGATGCTTGTGTTTAAATTTTTTAAAAAGATGTTTCTTTTCTTCACACTGCATTATGGAAAATCATATAACGATTTAATTAGGATCCGCTTTTGATGTGAGAAATAGGTAACCGATTATGTGCTTTGAAGCAATGGTGTAACTTTCTTCTAGCAAGATTTCATAATAAAATATTTTAATATAGATGTTATAGAAACGAGATAATATACATCCGCTTGCATAATGCAATCTGTTTTCTCATTTGTGTTTTCCATTGCAAATACAAATTTAAAGTATACCTTAATGTATATCAATTTAAAAATATTATATCTTAATTAACATTATGTAGGAGATTTGATATAATCTTGATGCATAAATGCATGCAACATTAAACCGTGATTATTGCGAAAGCAGCGCGCATTTTCTCATCGCTACGGTGCAACTAGTTTGGCGTTATGTCACAGCTTGCGTCAGACCCTCTTATTACCAGCAGTTGACAATGAGATACTACCGTTAAAGTGAATACTATTTGCATGTAAATCGAATCGATGACTCGATCTTTAAACAGCCGCGGAAAAGCTTCATCAGTTGGATATGAGAGCGCAGTGTATTTCTATTCATTGTGATACACAATCAGTGTTAAATTCTGTCCCACTTGACGTAGAAATTGCACAAAAGACGGATTACGCAAGACACAGAAAAATAGTTCTCTTGGAAACGTAATGCGGGTATTCATGGTAACCATTTAATCTGTGCGTATCGCGGATACAACACACATTATTCGTCTCATTTGTCTCTCGCGGAAAATAATTAACATCTTCTTAAAACAAAGTAATTCCCACGTTTTGAAACAACGCTTTTGAAGAAGCGAAAGATACGCTCTCAACTTTAGACAAAGTGAACAATAGAATAATTGCATTGTAAATTATGCTCTATTTTATTTTTCCTAGAAATGCAGAAAATCAGTATATATATATATATATATATATATATATATATATATATATATAAATAGCTCTAAAACAGATGTTATATGTATAAAAAATACTAAAATATGTTTTAGAATCATCAAAATTAAATCTTTTTTAATTTTTCCATAATATATGTTATACAAACGCAATCGTGACAAAACACGCGTCGATAGAGATAGCAGATTTTATTGTCAATTTTACCGTTTGCGTATTACCGATAAATAATGCGTGTCCAAAAAAATGTGTAACAAATGAGCGCGGCCTATAAACATCGATTTTGCTTTTCGTCTCGATTATCCGTAAAACGGCATTTCTCAATCTCTTGAATAATCCATAAAAAGAATACATGAGCGAAAGTCCTTATGCTTCTCTCGAACAGCGGCGTAGCTATCACATAGCAAGAATATGCAAAGCACAGTGCAGAAATATGTTAAAAGAAAGAACTTTTAAATTATGATATCATTTAAGTAACGTCGTAATTATTAGATTAGATTAATAATTATTATATTTTAACATATTAGGGATTTTTGCAGCTTAAAGTAATTTAGCCTAATATAATGCTTACATATTATACTATATAGATGTGTGAAAATATTACATTATAATATAATACAATATAATATAATAATACTTATATAGCTTTCTTAAAATACAATTAACTCTAAAGATATGGACTCAAAAAAGGTAAATAAAAGAAAAAGAACTTATTGTTAGTTTTTCGCGTATCCAGATTCTATCTACGCCATTGCTCTGCGACCACTCTTCCTTGGAGATCACGAGACCAAGCGCAGATTATCATTCCGCACGCGGTTTGACTAACTGACCGTATTAGCGTCCGGCGGCTGAACTATGCCGCGATGATTAATTCGGACGGGGAACGTCGATATCGACGTGCATGCTCGTGCACTCGTTCCCCATAATACGTTTCTCCCGTTCTCGTCTTGTTTCCACCGGCCGGCCGGTGATACGTGGCTGCGTAACCGATGGTCGACTTCGCGGACCATTAGGCGTTTCCTCCGTTACATCGGTGATGATGAGAACGCACGAGCGAGTGGTCGAGCTCGGATATCTTTTCGCTCCTTTTCCAAGGTGCGATTAAACTGCGACGTGTGCCTATCGCGAGATGGCAATCGCATCAAGAAACCTGTTAATTACTTCGTCGGAGACTATGTGTGAATTGCGCTTGACAGCATTTAACTAACTTCGGCCAACGCGACGATTTGTTCTCTCTGGACTTAGATTACGGTCGTACTACGATCGATACAAACAGGAGAAAAATTTAGTTAGACGCGTGATTAACGCTAATCGACTTCAACGCAACCTTTTACGTAGCCGTAAAATCATTGCTCAATGCGAAGTCAGTTCCGTCGGTGCAATCTAAACAATCGCGCGAAGACAGAATAGTCCCAGAAGCGAATGCGAGCTAACTTTAATTGTCGCTTATTCAAGTATGATTGAGTGCATGTTTTCTCAAACGTTAGTTCTCGTACTCGTGTTGTGTCTATCGCTAAAAGGAAGAACAACTCATCAGGGGCACTATACTCAGCTTGCATTATCCCAGCGGCTTCCTCATATTCTACTCGCGGCAAATATCGGGCCGACTGACGACCACGTCGCGACGTGGATAAACGGTTACACGCGAAGCCTGTGTTCGGCCGTCTTCCGGGTCTGCCGTGGAGGAAGTTCGTCGACGATTTAAGCGTAGGACGCTTTGAACTTTTGTTCCGCAGTCGATATCGTTAAAGAAACCACACGTGAATCCGTATAGCGCATTAGCGCTTTTGAAACATCACGTAGCATTTGCTGAGTTGCGTCAGCGGTAAATCGTGCGCGCGGTGTCATCACTCGAATCGTTTGTACAATGATAATATTCCCAGAATTATGGCATAGTGCAATATATAATTTTGTCATAAATAAAGAATCGGATTATCTTAAAACAGACAGGAAAAGATTTCAATGTCTACTGCTAACTGGAAGAAATTGAGAAAAAATAGTTAAATATTGTTTTTTAAAAGAAGATATTGCATTAAATATTAAAATTGTTAAATGCATGCTCTATCTTTTAATATCTTGATATTAAAAGATAGAGCATGCATTTATTAATATCTTGATATTAAAAAATAGCTGTTAAATAGGTATTTATTTTAAAATTGGTCAAACACACAATTAGCACTATTAGCACTAATTAAAGTTAGTGGCAATAGTATTTTCTTGATGATGACTTTTAGACATATACTTATACACGGAAAAAAAATTTTGTTAACTTGATTAAATCTTTCAACTAAATAAAATTTATTTAGTTCAAGTATTTATTTATTTAACTTAAACATATAATATATAATATATTTTATATTATATATTATATTATTATATTATGTATATATTATATGTTTAAGTTAAATAAATAAATGTTTAAGTTAAATAAATAAATACTTGAACTAAATAAATTTTATTTAGTTGAAAGATTTAGTCAAATTAACAAATTTGTTTTTCCGTGTACTTGGAATATTTTTATCTATTTCAAAATACAAGCCGGTTCTTAATAAGTGTCAAAGAATTATTATAACTGATTCTCAAATATTGGTGGCGATTTATGAACGAAATACCAACGGAAGTACTTTCTACGGACACGACGATTTCCGCGACGATTCTCCGGACTTTCTCGTGGAGAAGAGCCACTTGAGAAACTGAAAGTCATATCGCGAATGATCACGATTTTCTCACGGCGACTCTCGGAGCCATATATACTCATCGTTTACATTGCCCGATTTAGGATAAGAACGATCTATACGCAGGTACTAACCTTCCGGCTTTCCCTGTCATTTTAATCCAGCTGTTTACAAAGGACATAATTCTTTAATAACGTAGAAATCAATTTAATTATCTATTTAATGTTGACCGTCGGTTGGCCTTAATCGTGAAATAATATTATTTGCCATAGCATGATTAGTCACCAGACGATATCCCACTTTCAACTGCACATCCGCGATAATTGCCAGAGCAGGAAGGAAGATTACGCAAGCCTGAGTCCGACATATAGGCGACCCCCCCGAGATACATGAAGAATGTAAATCACTGTCGCCGATTAAACGATTTATTCTACCCGGCCCCTAATTGGATCGATGCGTTATAACGTCAGCCAATTAAAAGCAAATGTTTGCATCATACGTAACGAACATCCGACTCGCGCACACGCTCCTACACGGGCCGCGTGCATGCCACCGCTATGCGATCGCAGTATCGCGGCACCGCTGATCGCAGAGAGGATTTTCTCTCACGCGGCTTTAAAGATATTCCCAGCTCGGTTCCGAAGTATTTCCGATCGGCGCTACTATGCGCCTCTAAAATGGACCGGTTTGCACAGCAGCGGCGACGACGGCGGGATCAATTCACAGGGAAAAGTGCTGAGAGGGGAAAAACTCATGGCGGCGATGACGGCGGCAGGAAGGGCGAGTCTTCCCATCTCGGAAGAAGGAGTCGCGACTGCACGCGGCGAAGCTCTCTTTGGCCGTCTCGTCTTATCTACCTGCCAAGGCCAAATTCCACGTCTCGTCGAAAATGCGACAAGCCGGCGACTGTGACACGCCGCGCAAGATAGAGCGTGTACGTGTAGTTCGTACAGCGTGTATGGGAGATGGATGCGTGCTCGCGGAGAAGAGAGATAAGGTGCAACCAACGATGTTGGCGAAGAGAAAAGTATTGATGTCGAGGAAAAATATCACTTTATATAACGATATACATGAATAATTATAGACACAGAAACGAAGTATTTGATCTGAACGAAAAAGAGATGAATTTGAGAGCCGGATAAAGAATACTAATACAAGAATACAGAGAGAAAAATTGTAATTAAAAATAATTTGTTATATACCTATATACCTATTTATAATATTTCTATTTTTTCAAAATTGTAATATTTTAAAATTACGTTAATTCTTACAAAAAAAAAACGAAAAGGAGTGGAATAAGATGATAAGACATATAAAGATAGCTTTGGAGTCTCACAGAATTGAGGAAGCTCTCGACAATATTCAATTGCCATTAAAAATCGTGGAAGAATATTTATATTTTATAAATACTAATATTCTTCTTTGTAAAACATTAATATTCCTTCGATTTTTAATGAATAAAATATTTATATGAGAAAAAAATTCTCTGACGTGAGGCAGAAATGGCAAGGAGAAGTAATCTCAGGAGGCGCCGTCTTTATCACCGGAGGTCCCAGGTAGTTAACTACAAATACTGTCAGACCAGCGAGCTATAACGTACGGCCTATAACGTCCGGATGTAGTTGGCGCTTGCCGCGGATAGAGGATAGGTACATAGATCAAGAGAAAGACTCCAAGTACAGCGGGGTCCAGGCATCTTCTACCCTCTCCGCAATCCTCCTCCCCGTCCGCATGTCCTCTTCGTTTTCTCGAACCCGCGTCCGGCTCTGGTATCGACGAAGCGGTCGCGAGTGGCACCGCGGGAAATTAATGACCGTCGTCGCGGCCGCATGAATTGAGTGGAGATTCGTGTTAATTGGGATAAAGTCTCGTGTTTTTCATGAATGAATCAAGCGCCGTGTCGTCTAACCGATGCGATGGGAGCCGGATGCTATCCACCCGGTATCGGTGGTGATGCTCGGCTAGTTGAGATGGTCGCGTGTATGCTTGCTTCTTAAGCTCCGCTCACACGCAAGACTTGGTGCGATTATACTGCACAGCCATATTTTCCAAACATCCTGTAAAATATCAACGCCATTGTAATCGATTTTATATTTGTTCTTAATTATATAATAAAGGTATTCCTCTATTCGTTCTAGTTTTTTTCAAATTTCTTTTATTTTGCCTATTAAAATTACAATCAATCAATCGATGAAATTGGCCTTATTTCTAGCAAGGTAATACTTTATCAAATTAATAACTACAAATACAAATACGTATGTGGGTGTAACGATAGAAATTTTTGAAATTAACATGGTTTAAAAATACGTTTCAGTTCATTCATCCAGGTTATTTTATAAGTTTAGTACTTTTAGATTCAAAATGATAAAGTTTAGCATAATCGTCACAAATAATACATTCCAATGGACTACGAGATAGTGTTATTCGGGTTATTACAGTTATTAAAATAGTGTCAATGATTTGATGTTTACACTTTCCGCTATCATATCTTAGTCTAATATATCTATAACAATAAGTCTAATCGGCTCTAGAACGACTTCTGAAAATCTCTCCTGCAGGATACATCCTGCTGGTGGCTTTGTCGCTCATCCGGAAATGGAGAACAGCTGGAGAACCACTGCTCGCCCACGCTTCGCTACATTCATTCACTTCTGCGTCGATTCCCCCTTCTCCACTTGTCTCGCGCGCGCTCGCACGCGGCTCCGCGCGGTGCCTTCGACTCGCGAGCGTGTTCGCATCGCGTGTACGTGCTCACGGTAACCTCGGCCTCGCGGGTGTCTGTGCACGAGTAGGACGTCCCGGCAGGTGACGTCATCCGTCTCGTACGCGTTATCCGCGTGCGTGTCCTCACCCGGTCGCGCGCGAAATGGTCATTAATAAAGTTTATTACGCGTCCACGACCCGTCATCGCGACGCTCCGACGGCGTTATCTCTTTCGGCGACAAGACGCAACACGAGAGGAATCACTGTCGCGACGCGGCGGGTCTTTTTGCGAAAAATAGAGCAGACCGCGGCTGCGCTAACGCGATGACGTATACGCCGCGTGGAGCGGAGGTATGCGTAAACAGGAAACTTTTCACGGCGATTATTTCTGAAATTATAGTTGTTAAATACTCGCCTCCTTCACATTTCTCATCAGTAATTATCTAATAACTTCAGGAAATTAATACTAGTTATCTTCATTATTTCGATGAAATGAAAACATTGATTCCCGCCCATCATCGTAATCGCTAATGGACAGTGATATTTATAATAATTTCTACTTACAGTTAAAATTATGGAAAAACTGGTCCTGAATTTGTTATATAATAAGCTAAGAGGAAATTACTAGGTGATAAAAACATTTTTCTATTTTGCTTTTCTAGAAACTGTATTTTACAAAAATTAAAGGTTTAAACTTCAAAACATCTTCAAAAGCTTTACAGATTTTCAATGCTTGAAAATTTCCGTATTACATCAGAAATTGAAAAATTCGATGAAACCTTCAAGTCTTGTAAAAAGACGTAATATAGAGTTCTAGAAATCAAGATTTAAAAAGCAGATGAGAAAGATTAAGGTCTTGAAGGCTAGAGTTATACTATTGCTTTACCGAGCTTTTCAGTGTTTTTCTTAATAAAAGCGTCGTAAATATTACAAGCTCGTATCCTAAAATATACGCTCTGATCTGCTGAACGTAACGCAATGGCGGCAGCTCGAAAGAATTACGCGAGACGACGGCGCTTGGCCAATAACCCGTCTCTTCGTCCGAGCCTGGCAACGAGCGACGCACGTAGGTAGCCGCTTGGTTAATGATGCCCGCGCGAATCGATGATTCGTCAATGTCCGCCGCGGAATTGGAATTATCCGACGAAAGGATGGGACGGAGCCCCGGTGCATACATGCGGGCCCGTCCTCCTGTCGGGAACTTAGCTGAATATTAAATGTCCCGCTGACGTGGGCCTACCCCCTCGCTTCCTCGAGTGTGGGAAAAATCGAGACGAGCTAATCGGCGTGCGTTTCTCGCGTGTCGCTGGGCCTCCTGGGAGATGGACAAATCTCGGTGAAAAGAGACTGTAGCATAATTAAGGGCTTCAAAGCGAAAGCGGACGGGGTCTGTAATTTGTAAGGCCTGCTTTAAGTACGAAGTCGTATGTAAAGTGGATCTTATAAATTATGGACTTGGTACATTTTTGCCCTCAGCCCTTTAATTATTAACCGTCTACGCGATTCTCCGATGTAATTGGAATTAAATAAAGAGTGGAAACATCAAACAAGCTAAATGCCGTGATACGTTCTGTGCATTTGAAGACATGCCCACAAAACAACTTACCACTTTATCTTATTTTATTTCTTTTTACGAAAAAAAATGAAGCTTACATGTGTCATGATTAATATGTAGTAACTCTCTTCATGTTCTTATTTGCTATATACTTCTGTTGTGTAATTTGGGTAGAGTGCATACACGAGTGCTTACAACATCCCATTAATATTAGAGGTATTTAAACGTCTGAGAGAGTAATATTAGAAGTTAGTACTGAGAAAGAGTTTTACGAGTAGCTATCGTTTGCAACCATCAGGCAAGGATTCACTCAGTGAAGTGTGCCGTTTGCGGGCGATGGTTTTCTATTACCGTCGGTCGTGCGACGACGCGATCGAGCATGGTCTATTCTCTGGGTCTCGAGCCGTCATTTCGCGCGGGTCGTACGTGACTTTTTCGTAGAACGCAAAGCCCGTCGCGAATCGCACGACTCCCAGACTTCATGGATCGCCAGAAGATCATCTCCGTGATCAATGGCGCGCCGAGGGACAGAGGATGCGCTTATGGCTCCTCGGGGCCATAACTGTATCTGCCCGGATAGCACGCTCGGATTATGAATGCACCGTTGCACGGTTGCGGAACAATGCGACTTAATAGCGACAGCCTGTGCCACGAGTACTTTTATACGTTCACACATAGGAAGGGAAAAGGGACGCAAAGACCGCGCCAGCCCTTCAACACGTAGGTCCTCCGAAATCAGAACGTGACGTTGCGTGCGCGTGTCCCGTTGTCATAATAACATCTCCTCGTCCCGGAGGCGTTGCTCGAGAGCATCCCGATTCAATCCGTCAAGGAGTTCGTACAAGGAGCCGCGTCAAATCCACCGATGAACTTTCGAAAGCGGGGTTCTTTGATTTCTCGCTAAATCACGAGGGTCACCGACCCTTTTAGACTAACCGTTTTGATACAGACTCGACCGCGTATCGAGTTCATCGTTCGCTCTTCGTATTAACCCCCGAACAGTTATCTTCTGTTTTACGCGACTCAGAACAGAAGCACAGTGAAGTGACATAAATATCTCGGAAATTACCTAAAAGTTGATAAAGTACTGAGAACAGGACTTTTAGTGAAGGACTTCTAAACTAAAGATTAATTAATTAAAGATTAATCTTAATTAAAGATTAATGGTCCATCGTTTCGCTGTCTAAAAGAAATTATTTTTCAACATTGGGAGGCCAATGTGAAGTTGGCCCCCCCAAAATTTAATTGCTTATAACTTTTGAACTAGAGGGGGGCAAACAAAAATTCCAATGGGGCATTCGTGGGCAAACGTTCTGTAAAAAGAAAATTTTTGACTTTTCAACATTGGGAGGCCAGTGTAAAGTTGCCCCCCCCCCCCAAATTGAATTGCTTATAACTTTTGAACTAGAGGGGGGCAAACAAAAATTCCAACGGGGCATTCGTAGGCAAACGATGGGCAAACGTTTGCGATAAGAAAATTTTTGATTTTTCGACATTGGAGGGCTAACTTCACACAGGTTACTTTTGGCTATATTGTGAGTTAAAATAGAGATAATAAAATGTTTTTACTGAATATACGAGTTTAGGATTGAAAAATAAATCAATTATAGCGATAATTTTGCAGATAATAATTCAATTAAAGTAACCATTTTTAAACATGCGATAAGTCGGCGATTTTTTGCACGACGGCATGATAATGCAGCGGAAACATGACGTTCGTTCTTCCGTTTGGACTAGGGGAGCGTCGGCCATAGGTAAAACCATACATCCGAAAGTCGTAACGTCGCCACGCCCGTTATAATTTCAGCCGATACACTTTGTGTACTACGGTAACTCGCGCGGCCCTGCAAGATCTCCGTTCATGATAGCGCCGAGGTCTCTCGGCGCGTGTACACATATATATCGTGCGTGCAAACCAGTCGCGGGACTTCGTCTCGGCGAATCCGATCGGCCGGTTCGGCGGGATTGCACGGACTCGCGAACGAATAAACTCGTCCGCGGGGAGATGCCCGATCGAGAGAAACGAAGTGTCCCATTTATCGCCGAGCACGCAACTCCATTTCGCGCATCCAACCGCACATGAACGATTAAACTGGCCGCGGAATGCAATACGAGGAAATCAGCGGCGGACGACTGGGAGACCGGGGGGGCAGCGAGAATAAGTGGAAAGGGGAGAACGGACGGACGACGGGGAAAAGGAGAAAGAGAGAAACGGACGCGCGCGAGGGCGAGGCGCGTGCATCTCCCGGGGACCGGTGGGCCCTACGCTCGCGAACTGGTGCGACCGGTGCGCGTCGCGACTAATCATTGCGTCCATCCGGCAGCGCGCGCGTCCAGAATGGTAGCACTAAATTATTTCGCTGTACGATTGCGGCGACGGTGCGACGCCGCATTGGAAAAAAAAGTGGCGTAAGAGACGGCCGGGCTGAATAACGGCGGCCCCGGTGTGGCTGGACCTATTATCGAGTATCATCGTCGATCATTTCGAGAAAATTAATAAAACCGACTTCCTCCGCGGGAATCTACCGCTAGTCGACTTTATCTCGTTGCGAATTTTTCTGAGAATAGATTTGCATAAGTCAAAAACATAAAAAAGCATCGAAAAACGTTCGCGATTGCGCGCTGTACAAACATGGAACTTGGATAATATATTGGTAGAAATATATTTTTTTTTACTTCGTCTCATTTATTTTATTCCTAATATCTCTTAAAGTATATGTTTTCCATATTATAAATATAACAAAAAAGATACTCTAATATTATAGCAACTTAAGAATAAATCGAGCGCAAAAACTGGTCTCTATCAAATGAATAAAATGTCTTTAGGCACAGCACGATGAAAAATACTAACAAATCTGAGGATTTATTAAACTTGAATCAACGGGGTATTAGCCCTCTGTGAAAGACTCCCTAATGAGTCTTCATGTACCAACTCGGATCTCGCGATGGAACAAAAAATCCTCGGAACAGGCATTTGGATATGTTAGGCCACAAACAAATTGTTCCTGCTTTTGGAATTAAATATCTTTTGTAAAAGACGACATTTGACGAGTGCCCGCGGGGCCAGCTAATTGGCCTCCGCGACGATTGGGATGCGGAAAGATAACCCTGGACTCTTAAGACGGGCTCGTGCGACTCAAATTGTACTTAATTACTAAATCCACCATGTCTTATCTGCTAAATATTATACAATATATTTTATAATATAAATAATTTTTACAATTTCAAAGAATACTTATATAAATCATTAAAATAATGATTTCTTGAGCGTATTTATTTTTCGCAAATTCTTAAAATTTTTCTAAACGGCGACATTCTTTCTTGCAATATTCTTCTCCGCGCTGCGTGATTTTTTTTTGACATGCAAACGAGTTTCATATGCATACAAATATTCGAGGCACAGCTTATATTAATTTGGCCACTCTATTATGCACTTCACGCGTCACAGCCAAGTTTGGTAACGTTTCTCACAGAATCGATTAATCCAACGATTTAGTTGCATCCCACGCGTGCATAATATTATTATTCATCTACACAACTTTCAACGCGCGTCACGCAAGAAGGAACTTTGATCGACGACGATGATATTGAAATCTCGAAGTATCATGTTCGCGCGACATAACTGACTGAAAGTTTTCAGACGTCCTTGCTACAGCCAACATCTATGCAGCAGGTTTGCCTGCCTACGCAGTCAGCGACGGTAATTTATATGTCTAGTATTGATACAACGGGGAATGGCAGATAAAATAATGTGATTCTTTGCGCAATTTCATAATCGATTCTTGAGTTGTACGCGGAAGTTCACGGCTCTTGTCGTAAAAAAAAGAACGATACCGCTAGAATTCCTAGACTCAGGCCGTTTCTATTATTTGTTACTCTATACAACGGCGGTTTTTTTTATTATTATGCTGTTTAGCGTGCGTATCGCGTTACACGAATCGCTATTGATAACGATCGCATCTTCAACGCGTCAGAATCATCGTCGTCCGTAATCGTAAAATCGTTACGAATTCGTTAATAAAATCCACGGTGGAAGCACATCGCCCAGCGCGGCGCGCCGCGAAAAAACGCACAGCCCGTTCGGACGACAGATACTTCCTGGTGCGATCACTGGATCGAATCCCACGTAGAAATCACTGTTCTTTACACCTACGTGACGGATCCTCGACGAATCCTACAGCATGCCAATTAAATAAAAAATTCTCGAAGTTGCTGGAGCTTGATGAAGGATAAGGATTTATAAATTGTTTAAAACAAGACTTCATTCCGTGAAAGTTAGAAACCTAAGCAGATTAGACTTTCTTTCTTTATTTCGCGAAATATATTTTTTTTATTACAATATTTATGTTATTTAATTATGACGTATTAGTTGAAGAGTCAATTAGTATAGAGGAGAAAGAATTAATTGAATTATACCGAATCTTTTTATTTAAATACTGCTTTTAGTCTTAATCTATATAAAAATAGAAATTATTGATCATTAGGACGGGTCTTAATTGCAGCACTGTATCTTTATTCATTGTCTTCGTCCATTTGGCCGATAATAGGCGATTCATTTAAAATTTCACGCACGTCGCCGAATATTAAGAACCAATCTGTGGCCTCAAACAGTTTTTGGTAACAATGGGCAGGCATGTAAGATATACTCTACACTTATTAATCTTCATCAGATTTTACATTTACATTTAAGTAAAGGATTGAATATACCTCTAAAATTATAATTTGAATTGAAGGAAACGTAAGACGATTTTCGGTAGTCTTAGTGTACACAACTCAGCTAATCCATCGTAAATACGCGGTCGGTGTCACATCTCGCCTCACGTATTCGTAAACCATAAAGCCCGCTTGAGCGGAATATCAATCAGCTCGCGTTTCGACCTGGAGATCTTATCGAACGGCGAACACGAGCATCGCGAACTTGACTCTCGCAGACGATACGTGCGTTCGTACTTTCGGATCCTTTCGGCGAAAACGGACGAGCGCGTCGGCACGAGAAATCGGCCGCGAGATTTCTCGTTCTCCTTCGGACGCGATGCAAGCAATGAATATACTCAATCGTGTTATATTTCGATGTACGCAGCCATACAGCAATGTATTAAATGCTTGGTATAAAACGGTACGGAATTATCAAGCTGATATCTAATAAAGTTAATTTCTTTGAATACAGATATTCCAATGTTAATGCCATTAGTGTATAAAATTGTAGGACTAAACATTTACACGATAATTGAAATAGAGACAGATAATTATTTCACAAATCTTTCACATTAGTGGATGTAAATGTACCGAAGAAATATTGAAATATCTCTTTTAATAATTACAAATATAATTAAAAAATGGAATAATTTATCGTATAGTAATAAAATATTCTAACAGAACACAGGAGAAAGGATTAGCGTTCATGCGACACTCATTCGAACATAAGCGAAATAACTAACTAAATTATTAACTAAAATAAAATTACGCTAATAAGCGGGCCGTAAATCCTATAACGAAGTCTCATTGAAGCTCATTCGTACGTTAATTTAAGGACTTCATTTCATTTACGCGGAACAGGACACCTGTTAAAAAGAGCCTGCGTTGTAATTGACATAATCCTCTTTCGTGCGTACAATTACACGTGGATCCGTTCGCGCAAATGCCGTCTACATGCCGTAACGAACCAAAATCAAATCGGACGAATACGGTATTCTATTCTTTAAGGGACCCGTTTATCGTGGAGAATAAGCGTTCTTCCTGGTGTGTTAGCCAAGCAACAGCAGCTGGAAGAATATGGTAGGTGTTGGGCAGAATGATGACGATGGTGAATCGACTGAGTACGTGGGACGAGGCCCAGGGCCTCGTCGGTCTTAACCGGGAGGTGCTGTTATCCTGTCCTCGAGATTCAAGGTGTACTACCGCAAGGACACGAAACTGGTGCTTTTTGCCGACGCGAGAGCGGCCGTGCTTTTAAGGAGGACGGAGTTAGCGGAGAGGCGAGCCTCTCGAACGCGCATGACTCGCCACGGCGTATTACTGCATTGATAAAGACGCCCACGTCTCTTGCCGGTCTCTCCGCGAAGCTGCAGGCGCCGTTCAGTTATAACGAAGCCGAATCGAAGATCTGCGGCCGGCAGACGAGGATATGCCGAGAGAAGATCGACGCATTGTAACGTCACGCGCGCTTCATCCCGAGCCTCGAGTCGTTGATAAGCGAACTGGCCGTATAAATCATCTTCTAATCTCCACTCTTAGTCGCTCTGCGATTATTGACACGATTCTCCATGTTTAATCATTTATTTGCCATTCATATTACAGAAGCATACTCGCTCAAATAATATGTACATAAATCTTAACAATTACAATTGCAAAAATAATAATTTTATTCAATTAATTTTACCAGAAACAAAACTTTGTTAAAATCATTCGTCTGTCAGAAGAGACAATTAGAATTCTTGAAAAGGAACGATAATCGTGTAATTAAAATTTATGGATATACATTTGTAATCAATTATATCAATATAATTGAATATAATTTAATAATATCACAGTGGTAATTTGATATAAATTAATTGTGTTAATACGTTTATAAATCTCGGATATAATTCGTTTTTGTCATCGCGATTTTTTTATCTTTGCATGGGACAAATTATACAATTAGGTCGAGAGCAAATTGCGATTTGATGTAGCCGTATCCGCGCTACGCAGTCGATGGCCGCCACTTTACAAAGGGCAAAACGCTTAGACCTCGTCTATTTTGCGCCACGAGGCTTATCAGGATCGGAGTAGCATGTATATACGTATGCGTGCGATCTGCGTGGCGGAAAAACGCGAGAGGTGGAAATGATGCGGAGCGAGGTGATGCATGGACGTGCGCGGTGGTGTGTCTCCAGTACATTCTCAAAGAGTTGCTATTTATACTCCTGACTGCATGAGCTGAAAGAACGGCCGAGAAGCGGGTTCCTCAATATGGCAGCAGGTAGGCCGCGCGCAGTGATTCAGAGCCGATTTTTCCAGCTGGACCAGACAGTGGCTCTATTCTCCGTCTGCCGTTCTGCCCGCCAGGAGCGACCGTGGTCTCCACCTTCCTTCGCGCTTTCGATTCTCGCCCCCTTCCCGTCTCGCCTTCGTTGACGGTTCACTCGCGCGAGAAATCCCAGATCGCGTATCCCATCATCACATCTTTGTCGTCGTTTTTCGCGAGTGTCTCGTGAGAACGTGATTCATCGATTCTCTCGAGACATTTGGCTAATTATATCGTGATCGTACTTTTTTATCGTATTCTGAAATTATTAGAGCTTCAATGTAGCAATGATTTAATCTGCCCTTTTTGAAGAAATTGATTAAAATTTATTTCCTTCACTTTAGAACAAGAATTTTCTCTAAATTTTTTATTCTTAGAAAACTATAATAAAGATTAGACCATTATTGCAATAAATCCTTCAATTAATGTTAATGATACCATATATATAATAATAATTGATATACTATAATGATTTTTGATAAAAAATTTTAATTATATATCTTACTATTTACTGCCTTGATATAAAATGATCTTGTGATACAATTTAGCTTCAGGTACCGTTAGCGCATCGGACGAATTACCGTAGAAATTTGAGCATTTATTAGCATGACGAGTTAATGATAATCAACACTGACGATCGCCAAGCCAATTGCGAACACTTCAAGCCCCGTAGGCGTTAGGCACCTCAATTAACATTGGAATGGCATCAGCGTAGATTTTACGCGTAGGCGCTCGATACGCCAGACACGTTTCCGTTAACACGTTTCGCAGTCGTCGAAACAAGTGGCGTCCCTTCGATCCACGATCTGCGATCGAGGCTCACGAAAGGTCCGAATTTCTGTGCGTTCGCCTTTCAATATGGACGCTTCCAAAATATTTTAATCCACAATTTGCACTTCGTTGGACAAACCAAGCATAACAACGCGCAAACATTTCATGACAATCACGTATTTCGCCGCATACAATTTATAACATGTTAGTAATCACGACTGAAAGATTAATGATTTCCGGCCCACAAAAATAACATGGCTGTAAATACATCTATACAGGCTGATTCAGGCTGTGCGTCTTACTGTTACATTTCTATGAAAGATGTCCTAAGAATTACTTTCTCGATTTCATCGATCAAAAATGAGATTATCCGAATCTTCCTGCAATTCCATACACATTTTCTATTCATCTCTTTCGCATGATTTGCTCGCTGTAGAAATTGCGCGCGAGATCCTCCGGCGACAAGATTTTCCCAAGAAGACATCCCACTCCCTCTTCACTCCAACGTGTTTCCGGCGCTTCACCGGATCTTGGGCTCCCGTCGACGCCCCGCCGTACCAATCTAGACCCCCGAGCCCGACGCGGTAAGCGAGCTTTCCGCCGGAGCGGATCTGCGGAAAAATCGCTTGCGCGGCTCGGGAGGAGGATATCCGATCGCTTCGCGGGATCGTTTGCGGACCGCTTACACCGACAGATGGGATTATCTGATCTTGAATCTAGCCGGGATGGCTCTGGCGCGTATAATTGCCATCGTCGGGCGAACGAGCGTAGCCTGGTGAGCGCGCTAGAGAGAGGGCCCTCTCCTTCTCTCCTCCTCCTCTCTTTCCTTCTCCTCCTCTATCTACGGCTCTCGTCGGCTGGCCGGCTAGTTGGCTGGGCCCCGCGCTGGACCCCGCGCTAGCTAAGTTCGTCTGCGCCGGCCGACGTTCCTTCTCGTTCGTTCAACAGCCGTTCGTTGCTGCCGCTCTTCTGCCGGTCGCTGCCTCTCTAGTCGGCTCGTTCGCCACCGGAGTCAAGGCTGTGAACCGGGAATGTGCGTGCAACTATGCTACCTGGACCTTTTATTCCTCCTGATATCTACCGCCGCCGCCGCCACCGCCGTCGCCTTCTCTTAACGTGGCTTATACGCCTCCTTTAGTCGGCAATGTCTAGTAGTACGTTCATATGAATCTACGTCGCGCGCGTGTCTTCTTTCTCTTTCTCTCACTCTTTCTCTCCCTCCGGATCCCAGACTCCGGTCGGACTCTCTCCTAGCAGCTCCCTCAGTCTAGCTCTCTCCTTCCCTCGTCTCATCGTCTTCTTCCTCTTTGATAACGATCTTCCGGCGAGAGAGAGCACGGCGCGCGTACTTTTATAAACCCCCTGGCACCTGTCCACCCAAGTAGATAATAACGCCGCCGCGAACCCTGCGCCGTGCAGACTGATTGCCTGACTGTTACCTACCTACCTACCTACCAACCTACCTACCCACCCATCTCTCTCCTCTTCGTCGTTAGGTTTTCCGCGTCTTTCTCGCTCTCCACCTATATCACCTAATTGACTGTCTATTGACTTGTGTCAAAGGAATTCGCTCGCAATCTCTTTCAAAGTTCAAATTATGAGAGCATCTCCTGCGAACGTAATTCCTTTCGCTATGGCTCTCTCAAATCACTTTACTTACAATTCAATAGGTGATACGATTTCGATCTTAGTTTACTTAATCCCTTTTTATTGCTCATCTAATGGCGTAATGCACGAATCTCTTCTTTATCAATCCAGTTCTATCTGCCGGTGCACTTAGGCAGAGATTTTATCGTAATAAACCGTCTCTCTCCTTCTGTCTCATTCTGCTAATCTCTATCGCGAATCGATATTTACTCTAGCCATGTCCGAGAGAGTCGCCGGGAGCGTGGTTTCTCAGCGATATGATGGTTAGGCAACCGCCTTACTGGAAATCATTGTCTTGCGCGAGCCAAGTGGCTCTTTCTATCACGTCGCGTGGGTCGTTCTCGCAAGGACTCGACCGTCGTAATAAATAATAACGGGAACGCGAATTAATCACGACGTTCACAGGCGCCTTCCGTGACATTCCTTGTAATTATAACGAGAGCTCGTTAGATGCTTTCTAAACAAATCTCACTTAATTTATATGTTTATATGTACATATATAATAAGTATTAAATTTTCGATTGAACTGGTATTTTATGATACGTTTTTTTGTTACAGGTAAGAGATCGTCGCAGCTAATGAAGATTTGGGTATGTGACCTGATCGTATTTTTGTACTATATTCTATCAAGCGTTATTTAAACAAAAATAGTAATGTATTATTTTTCTAAATGTGAAAAACGAAATTCGTTATATACAGCATTTGTTTTTATTACTGTATGAAAAAATCCAAAATGTTTCTTGTGCCAAAATAATTAAGAGCACAATTTAATATTATTTCCCAAATTTAAAAAATATTTGAGGTCGGGTTCTCTGTGGAGTTTAGTTTTTCGTAGCATAAATTTAGTTTTAGTTCATCACTTAGTTTTAGTTCATCACTTTAAGAAAGATCATTACACTGGAACGCGCACATTATAATGTTCAAAACTATGTGCGCACACAACTAAAATACCACTAAAATAACACCGCTAAATACCACGACGTTTGATTGCGTGTCGCGCCGGCAACTCTGACCGTCGAGCGACAGTCGACCACCGCGAAGAAATCAATCAAGTGGAAGAGAAGTATTTGTCATCATCATAGCACATCACCGGGCCTGTCCCTTCTCTTTCGTGAACATAAATTAAATGTCTATTAAGGCTAGTTGCGCAAATTTGCAAAGGAAAATTAGATTTCACGAACAATTACATGTGATGTGTAGAAAGATCTTCTAATACTATTTTATTCTTATAAAAGAGCATAAAAATTGTCAAAATAAATAGAAATTATTAATTCTTTCTCTAGTAATAATTAATAATAATAATTCATTGACAACTAAATTGATTAATAATAATAATATTATTATTATATTATCGTGGCTATATTATATTTTAAATACAAATTAAAATGAAGTTAACAATTTTGACTATTGCAACTTTATATGTAACTTTACTTTTGTTTACAATACGAAAGATTATGTCTAGAGAAGAAATAGCTGATAAAAGTTTTTAATATAATAATCCACATATGACTATAAATCATCCTCACGCGTAAGTTGACACGCCTCAGGCAACTTAATCGCTTTGATATCTGTCACTATCCGCTCAGCGTGACGGAATTGAAACGTTTGCATTAATCATTAAATCGGCTTCTCAACAGCTGCGGGACATATTGTATGTATTGAAGTAGTCGTCCTGGTCGAATACTTTAATGACTGACGCGTGCTTGACCTTCTCCAAAGCGAGGATCGCCACGATCCGGGCTCCGAGTAAATTATCCTCTTTGTCCGTTGACAAACGCGTGCCATAAGGAGATCTCAGAATAGCGCGGCCTCTAACAAAAAGGCTCCCCTTTCCTTACCACTGTTTTATGCGACTTTTTGTCGCGTTTCATTTGTGCGACGCTTTTGTTCTGCACGTATGTGATCGTATTGAATTACTCGGCCAATGATCAACGAACTTTGCACCGCCGCTAAATTTTTAACACGTGCCTTGCTGACGCGATGGAAATACCGTTAAGATAATATTGATTATCGCATTTGAAATCTTTTCGCAAACTCGTAAAACGAATAATCACTGCCATCATCTATTAAGTTTTAATTAAATTAAATGATACACGTGTGATATTTCACTGAACTCGAATTCTACGCAATTATGGATTTACAGCTTTTCTTAATGAAATTGATTAAAGAATACTTCACTTCTTAAATTATCTTCATTCATCATCTTATCAAACAGAATCCTAATGATTTTTCAAATTAATCTAACGCAATCATTATTTACATGAGTATTGATCTTTAATTACAATATAAAATAATTTGTGATAGCCTAATCTTCTAAATTCTTTAACTATTTCAGGAGAATTATATTATACATGTCTAATCAAAATATTAATTATTAATTACAATGCACACACATATAACAATTCTTAGTTCTGGACCACCGTGCAGCGATCGAGAAAGCAGAAGAAATGTTCAAGTTAAAATGTGTGAACGCATTCGCACACGGAAAGAATTAATTGTTCTTCTTCATAATGTCAGTTACATCGTCCAAAATGATTTTGTTACTCGCGACCTCACCAAATGTGTCGTTATTATTTTGCGAAAGAAAATGCGAAATGCGGAACCGGCCAGTTACAATCGGGCGCGAATACCCAGAAACCATGTAATCCACGTGACGTTCGGTTCGCGGACATCCTTAATGGTATATATCCTGGCAATCGCATGCTGCGATTCTATACGTTCCGGAAAGAGAAGCCGGGAGATCAGAGTGACCGCGTACGCGGTGAGAGAAAGAGAGGATTATAAGCGAGTCTGGATAAAAAGCGTCAAGGTCTCCGTTGTGCTGTAAATGCTCGACGAACGTCAAAAACCATTGGGCATGGGTGCATGACCGTTAACGAGCGTCGCACAGGTCGCACTACCAAAGTGTCTCCTTTTGCTACGATTATGAGTAATTCTTTCGTCCTCGTGAGCCGTTTTTATTCTAACATAATTCGCGCGCGACATAAACGGACTTCTGTTGCAGTAAGTGAAGAACTCGTGATCGTTAATGCAGCTATGCCGATCTTCACGATTTTTTGTACCGATCTTCATTATACCCACTACTAAGTGGGACAATTATTCCTTTAGCAATATTGATTATAATATGATATCAAGAAAGCGCGCAAGAAAAGGGAGGTATTAAACGAAATATATTGCTGGATTCTAATTACAAAATAATTTCAATTAATACATAATAATAATTAACATCTTAAGTTCAATCTTGAACACTTTGATGGTAATCTCGCCGTTAAATATGATCTCAAAGAGCAATTAACGTCGCGTCCTGGATTACCGATTCGTTTTGCAAAACTCTCCATTTAGCCAATTACACTCATTAGATCTCTCGGTGCACGGTGACGCAATTCGTGCCGAACGCCTCTTCGTTAATTATCTGCGGCTGGATTACGGGTTTTACGAGATCGATTCGGGAAAGTTGCCGCGTCTGGTTTCCTCGCGGACACGTAAGTCTCTCTAATCTAGTTCGTGCCAGATCGACTTCCTAGTCCGCGACTCCCGAGGACCGTTTCTTCGGGAACAGCCACCGATCGACGGCCGTACGTTTCGAATCAGCAGGCCAAACCCGAGTGACATTCGTCACTACGTTGCGTAACCCGGCAATCATACCCGGAAGGTATCCGTCGGTTACTCACGCAACTCGTATGTGTATACTTTCACTGTCGCGGACTCCTTTGGTACCGCCGTCAAACGCACGCCATTCTTCTCCTCCTCACTCCTTCGTCCCTCACCGAGAGTCGCCGGGATCGATGAATGTATCACTTACCTCTACCAATCGATCCATTAATCGGAGCAGGTGCCCGGCAAAGACTAATGCCATCCTTCCGATCGATCGATAATCCTCGCGGCTCAATAACGTGACGTAACTTTTCGTGGTTCAAGCTGCTCGGTCGTGTATTCAGCGACGCGAGTGTGTAATGAAGCGTTAACACGCGGCTATATGCGTTATTGATTATTGTACACAGCATCACTGTCCGAGATGTTCCGAGAGTAGGATGTTGCGTAACAAAATGCGAGCCGGACGATACAAAAAATCGCACACGTAATTTCAGCGAGGCAAATGCGGATTATGTTGAAAGTGATATTACGGATCTGATAGATAGTCGAGCCACAGAAATTGATTGCCGTTGTACGGCTGCAGCATTCTCTACTCGCCGTCTACTCTACGGTGCAACCACCAATTTGGTGTTCCACAACTTAAATTGGATATCTCTATGAAATGGAATTCTCCTGCATAGATAGACCCGTGCGAACGAAAGAATGGCGCTGCTCTGCCGATGTCGGGAATGACATCACGATTTCGGGCAACATTATTAGATCGACGATACCGTTAATACGATCACGACCGTGAGGTCAAATCGCTGGGAGCGTGACTACGAGGGATCTCATTAGCAAATTCAATAATATGCGTAGAGAGAGAGAATTGGCGTACTCGTTCTATTGTACATTATTCAATGTAGAGTGATACAGGAGTAGACTTAAGCCGCTTTGCGAACGCGGATTTTCGAGCTCGTATGCCGACAATACTAATCTACGACGTGACGTTTGACGAATCCGAGATGAACCCGGGATGGAGAGAGACGTCCCCGAAGAGAGGACGGTAGAAGGACGGAATAATCGTGCCGGTAAGAAATCGTGACGCGCACCAGAGAGAAAGGAGGATCCTACAACGGGTAGAGACCTTTAAGATCGCAAGGAGCAAAGGTATATTACATCCACGTACATATAGCCTACATAGCATACACTTGCGTGTCTGACCCGTTGTCCCAAGAAGTTGTCTCGAGAAGATTTCAGGCGGCCTATTTAGAAACATGTGTAAATGAATTAAAATCGTCGATTTTTCTGCACAATGTCAGCGACGCACTCTATATTGATATAAGTCGAAAATATTGCACTATCACAAATCCTTATATCTCTATAAAGAAAAATTTTTAATTCCACGAATATGCAACACTTCTTAAGTTTCAAAGTGTTGTATTAAAATATAATCAGAGTTTTTTTATTAAATTAAAAACTACCATTAAGTAATGATTACATAAAAGCCAGATTATAAATTATATTAAAAATGTTAAAACAAATTGTGAGATAGGATATTTCAGGTCACAATCGGGCTATGTTAACTTATCGCAAAATTAAAATAAAATTAAGCAATTAGAATTGAATCCAAAAGACATCTTACGATATTTTTTTGTATATCACAACTAGGCTCAAATTAGAACTTACCTACCACAGATATAGAAAGTTGAGAATCTCATATTTTTTGTACCGTAATAATTATATTTATATATTTACGACACAAGAAGCTATAATGATCGTATTTAACGCTTACAGTCAATTTTCATAAAACGGTTGATCGCGCGTGTCGCCTCGTTAATCGTGAAAACGCGTGCAAGCGACGGGCAAAATCACCCGGTCACTTTCGCCAATCCGACATCGGCCAAGCGCAGAAATATCAGACGCGTGCTCCACAAGTTCCTCGACACTGTCTGCAATACACAGGTTACGCTCGCGGTTGCACGAACTGGGTCAATCTGATTGACGGGCAAATTCTCGTGCGGCAATTCTTAAGGTGGACGCACGGAAATTAAAAAATAAAAAATTTTACTTTGTCTTTCTTAGCGAAAGATAACATTTTTTATTTTTCATCAAAGTAAAAAATTTCAAGAAATATATAAAATATTCATCTACTTGAATACCGATTTTTCATTAGTTAATAATATCGTATGATAATCCAAACTACCTCTTCCACTTCTCCCGATGCGACGTGATAAAATAAAATTTTAAAAAAAGAGAAAAAAATTTTGTTGAATTAAGTTACAATATTTCTTTATAATATGCAAGATAATATTTTCATTACAAACGTTGCTCTAAAACAATAATTATTAAATGTCTAATATTGAAAATTTTTTGTTATTTTCTACGTTTCATTTTTGGTGATGCTTATAGATAAAGACGGAGTTTTAATAACAATATATCGATAGAACCGCACGTGTCGTTGACGGTGATTCTTCAACCATTAGGGAACACACAAGAAATGCCGGAACAGGTCCAACATGAACATTAAGCCGCAGGACTTTGCGAAATTTCAAGACAGAGCCGAGACGTGCTTTCAATTAACCGCCCGGCCGTCATTATCCTCGGAAAGTGCCCCATCTTCCTGCTTGTTACGTGTGTCGGCGTAGAATTGTAATCTGAGAGATCGCCTGCCAAAGATCATGGTAATTTGTAATAATTAGAGCCATTCTTCCCCTCTCTTCCTTTCTCTGTTTCACCCTCCTCTCTTTCTTCTCTTCTCCACCTTTCTCTCTCTTTCTCTTCTTCTTGTGTTGCTGTTCTGGCTGTTCACTCGCTTCGTTTTTATCATTTCTTTTTCTCCGTTCTGGTCACGCCAGCTCATACAGTGCCGACACTTTCCTCTCAAGCGTGCACTAATATTACCGGTAAGATCGTAGGCAAGAAAAAGAGAGTGTACTTAGATCCTCTATCATTTGCCCGCCACGGTATTACGCATTTGCTCGAACGAGCATTCGACGGTACGATACGAGACGCGAAATGAGAACAAGAACTTCTCAAAATTTTGCATCGTAACAAGAAACGAAGCGTTAAAAGCATCTCTTTCCATTCGACGCTGTTAACAACAGTGAAATAAGATCTTTAGTTACGATTACATTGGCACGTTTAAAAGAGTACACTTAAAAACTGTATAGGAAATGATTAGACAGATAGTTCTGTTGCATCAGAGTTATTTTCGAAGAATAATACGACAATTATATGAAAATTCAATTTTAAAAAAAATTGTTAATAAATTTGTTCGCTTAAGAAATTTAAATGGAACACATACATTTATACAAACTTAAAATTTTAATAGAAGTATTCATAAATCTAATAATTTTCTTCTTATAGTCAACGAAATAAATTATATTAAATATATAATACAAAATCCAAGCAAAGTTGCATCGGTTATATAGCATTTGTTGTAAGTTAAATAAAGAAATTAATAGTTTCCTTTAATAACTAACAATAAGTCAACTTTTAACTGATAGCTCATTACATCGTTTAAGATTTCTATTAAACTAACGTATCTATGTATAAACTAACTCAAATAAATGAACAAATAATTTAATACGCATGCACATGTCTGCAAAGCGTACAATACGAGCTACGAATGTACAAGCGATCGACCGCCAAATTCAGCCGATGTATCATCGATCTGCATACAAAGGTGCACTTCCAATTGCTAATAAATTTAATGACGCAGTTTTGCCGCCAGTTGGTGCCGATAATGACGACAACGACGGATTTATGTTGATGAATGAACGTCCCGCGGTGTAGAATGGCAAGAGAGTGACCGGACAAATTAAGTGTTGTCCCGACAACGGGGCTGAAACACGCGTCCGCACTAGAATTACATTCCCAGATACGGATCTACATAGGATTTGAATAATGTACGTATTCTCCTCTCCCGCTCTATACCCTTCCTCTTTATCCCCGAGCCGGGAATAACCAGTCTCTCTAAGCGAAGAGGCACACCGTCGGGCACCGTCAGGAAAAGGAGCCAGGATGCTGCACGTTCCGGAATACCTCTCGGTCGTTTTGGCGCGTTCTCCGCGACCCCGTCTAAACAATTTAAAAGCCGGCAGAGATCGGAGAACGGATAACGGAGGTAAACGACGATGATCTCTCGGCACAATGAGAAACAGAGACAGAGGGAGAGAGAAAGAGAGAAGGAGAGGAGAAAGAGAGGAAGAGTAAGAGAGCTTCTTGGAATGATCTTTAATACGTTATACGCTAATGAGGCAACGGTGTACACTGTACAGGAAACACGCGGCAAACGTCTCCGGCCGAGGAAGGTTCGTTTGCCTCTTTCTCTCGTCGGCGATCATTAATCCTCCGGTGACCTTCACGAATTTTAAAACGGTACGCCGGGCGCGCGAGATGCATTTTCGTAACGTCTTCATTGCCGGGCATCAAGCAAGTGACCGCGCTCTGGTCATGATGGCTTACGAAATTCCAACGGCCGCTGACACCCAATTAAACATACCGTGGCGGTTGGTTGTTCGCGACGATGGTTCGTCGTCAAAAAACGCTGTGTTGAGATCGTCGACTGGTATATCTCGAAGATCGAAAGATCGTCACGGGATCTGTGAAACAGTTGAATCTATGAAAATAGCTTTTTCATAGTGCAGTTCTCAATTTAATCAATTGAACACACATACACACTCTCTTTCTTCCTTTTCTCTCGCTCTCTCTTTTTGTAGAGAAGTATAAAAAGTTATATCTCGAGTTTCAAATATAGATGGAGCAGAAGGATGTTGCTCTATTAATTTTAAAGTATTCATTTATAGTCACGATATTTATTATTAAAAATAAAATTTGTGAGAAATGCTTGCGCATTCTAAGATCGAAATCGCGATTAAATGAGACTTGAAACTGCGGAAAGTTTAATCACACAGAAAATATCACACAGAAGACTGCGCGTAAAGCAACGATGTGTGCAATCATCGATGTCCGTCCCCATCAAATTTTATGCATTCCAGGAGACGGAGATCGAGAATCGCCCGATGGAAACGGGAAATTGTGTGCAGAAAGTTGGCAATTACAACACCACGCGTGATGCAAATCGTGCGCGAGGCAGCGCGCTAATGATAACGATCTGCCGATGATTATTGCGGGAAACGGCAAATCGATCAGCGAACGATCGTCTAACAGATGTGACTCGCGAGCATTTCGAAGGGCATACTTATCAGTGTGGATTCGAACTCGTCGATTAGCACTAGATACCACGAGCACATAAAATTGCTGGTGAGTGAGTAGCAAAAGGAGCAGCAGACTGATTCGCGTTGGCCTTGCGTTTTTTTTTTTTGTAAGGCCCCTCGAATGCAGAATTTAACACTAAATACGGTTGTACTGGATCACAACCGGGGTAGGGAGGGAGTGGAAGAGAATGTAGACGAAGGCAAGGAAAGCGGAAAGAGAGGAAGGAAGAAGAGGAGGAAAAGGAGAGCGCTGAATGTAGCAGGGCGGGGAGGGAAGAAGAAAGGAAGAGGGTTCGACGTGAGGAAATAGGGGATGGGCCCCTGGCCGTAACATTACAGTGGAGCCCGCTGAGTGAGATATTACCGCCGTCATAACCTCTAATAACTACACAGAGCCCTTTATAACGCCTCCCAGTGCTTCATTGTGCCGCAGTGGCAAGGCTCTCTCTCCCCTTGTCTCGTACGTAATGTAGGTAAGGCCCAGGGTCCAGAGAGAAGTCCGCGCGCTCGGACGCGGGAGCCTTACTATTACTGTTTCGCACTAACCGCGCCCATCGTGGCATCCGAGAGGAAGCCAGACGGGGTGGCTGGGAGGGAGGGAGGGAGGGAGGCCGAGAAAAGGGCTGCGAGACAGGCGCAGACCGGCGCGAAGGAAGCGTGTCGAAATCGGCGTGAAAACGAATCGCGATTCTGTGTACGAGAGAGCCTACTATGCGCGCAGGTCACGCCGGAATTTAATTGGCTTCTGATCTGTGCCGAACGTCTGGCCGGCTTCCCTCCATATCGGCGTTCTTTACTGCCGCTCGTATAGCGAGCGCTAATCGTCCCGATAGCCTTCGGTTGGTCTCCCCCGAGTCTTCCCTCTCGCGCGCATTCAATTTCGCGTCTCCGCCGCGCAATTTTATCGTCGTTTAACGCGATGTAATTGAAATTGCGAAATCCCACGTCCACTTACCAGGCGGCAGCGACGAGCGTGTCTCTTCGCGCCTTCGTGGGAATATAATACCTATTATATTAGCACTGAGACTTTGATTTATAGCGGCTGTATTAGATATAAGATGAACAAAGTAAACCGTATTAGAGAAAGGATGGATTTAATAGAAACGTATCCGGAAGATGTTATAGCAGGAGTAAAATGTATGGATAGTATGGTATGTGTATCTCTCTCTTTTTCCAGAGATAAACCTATACTTATGAAATCGAATGCAGTAAATAGCTACACGGAAAGAATGGTTTTGCTGAAATGTCTAAAAATTTGGACAGATACAGAAAATAATTTTGTTATACCATCAAAATAATTATGTAGGGTGTTCATGCATGATGATAATGCTGCAAAAAGTTTTGATATTGTAGCAACCATTTTAGGCATCTTATCTATAATAAAATATTTACACAAAAGTGCTTTAAAAATAGATGTTATGTTCCTGAAGAAAGCTGTAAGACGCAAGTTAAAACATGTCCGAATCATAAAAGTAGTGATATCTGCGTTTATAACGCAGCATCCATGCGCTCAGCTTTCTCGTTATTAATTCTTCGCCGAGTCTACGGAAGGAAGGTAAAACGTAACTTAAAAATAATCGGGAAGTCCATGTAGTCCATATGTATTGTCGACATTTAATTACCTTTAGATATGTAACTACCGCGAACTCCTCGCGTGATTTTATTACCTACCGCGACTCAGGTGCGCATCCTGCTTAGAACACCAGGATGCGCGTCGGATCCAACGGCGGCAATAACATTTCCTCCTCCTTTTCCCCCTTTGGGTTTCCGCGTCCTTCTTTCTTCGTGTTGAAGCGGGGTCCCTCCTCGAATAACGCCTGCGGCGGCGTCACGAGTGCTTATCCACTTTGTTTCTTTTATCGGGGCTCGCCTTCCGTGCGATGAAATTGATATTCCGGGACGTAAGAGAGGCGATTTAAATACCGGAAGCGCATGGTAGAACTTGCGTCGATCGTAGGATGATAACACGGACATTCTTAGATCATATGGACATTCTAATTTGTCGACAATTGAGAAAATCGTTCTAACGGCGCGATCGTGCGTAATAAAATAGATGTAATTGAATAGTTCCAGGCAATCTAAACCGGTGTACTCATCGCGTCACAAAGTAAGATAAATGGTATCGGTGAATCGGTGATAAATTACAACGTGATTTATGCTTCCGAGAATTTAAATATTTCATATTCCTCTTCCTTATACTAACGCATTCTATGTTTTATTTGAACAATCAAAAATGCCTTTTAATTTCAAAGAAAATCATGATTTTTATTAAAAATATAATTAATGGATTATAAAATACTGTCTTTGATTATATCGATACGTAAAGATTACAAATTTATTATAATACAAACAGGATGAAGTGACAAGCTAGTAGTGAAACTAGTAATACAATGAAGGTGGATGACGAAAAACAACAACATTGAAATTAATATAAAAACCATACGAAATCTTTAAATAAAGATATTAACGATTTACAATTAGATTAAAGTTGAGTTCCCAACCATACATTTACATCTATACTATTGTTTTTTAATACTATTATTTTATAATATATCAATACTATATATCAAAATCTGGAAACTTTTTCTACTCGCAAGAATTATTCGGAAAGCAATAACGCAGTTCAAGTACGCGCGTTCACCTCGTCGTGCAATGGAAAAAGGGCATGATAGGCCACCGTATCGAAGCCGGCGTGAAAATGATTTGAGAATCGGCCGCTGGCAAAGCGCAACTGCTTCGGTCACGCCGAAATTTAATTAGCCTCTGATCTACAGTCGCTCTCCTTGTCGCTTCGCGAACGGGTTCTCCTTGGGTGCCCTTCTCGAGCAACGAATTGCACGCGGACATTTCTCTCTTCCGGTTCGGCGTTTCGCGTCGTTGATAAAAGCGCCTTGGCCATTACGCGAACGTTCACTTTGTTCCCTTCGTCACGCTCGCCCCGGGCGTTTTGAAATTGATAGGATGACGCGAGGCTGAAGAGACGCACGCGATACAAAGTGCCGATAGCCGTTGAAGCGCTGGTTGAAGAAACGCCCGGAAGTGGAGGCCCGAAGATATATTCGATTGAAACTTCGACGGAAATCTTGAAACCGTGGAATCATCATTACCACGAATAACACGTTCTCCCATAATTAATGTTTACACGAATAGGGAATTTTACATATGATACATACAAGAAATAGTTTTCTTGCTTCAACCCAAACCACAGTTTTAGTTAAACCTATCAGCAGTTTTGTACTGAGCTATACTGATAATGAAACAGTGTATATTCTTTAAGAAATGTAATCATATATTTTTTTCATTTTTCCTCCTTAACGGTAATTACATTTAGACATCTCAAACATATTTTACTTAAAAGAAAATAGAATATATAACACGCATTCAGCGTTAAAAACATTAACGAGAGATTAACACACACGGAAAGAACGATTTTGTTGAAGTATCTAAAAATTTAGCCAGATACAGATCTGAAAATAATTATGTTAGACCATCCAAAATAATTATGTAGGATGTTCAAGCATAATGACAATGCTGCAAAGAGTTTTGACATTCTAGCAAACAGCTTGAGCGTCCTACATAATTATTTTGGATGCTCCAACATAATTATTTTCTGATCTATATCTGACTTTGTAGATTAGCAAAACCGTTCTTTCCGTGCAGGTTTCGTAGATTGGTGTTGTTTCGCCGATGTATTTACGCTGGATCTCTCGTATAGATCACTCTCGTAGATCACTCGTTCAATATGTTAGCAGTGCATCCACGGCAATAATGTCGGATCGTTTAACCGACTTATGAAGAAACCAGCGAATGTTTCTCGCACGATACACCCGCAAACACTCGCCGAAGCCGCGTATTCCGGTCGGTGCACGGCAGCTTACGGATGTAATGATGTTATTTTCTTGTAGCAGAGAAGGAGAGAGGAGTAACTCCGTTGGTTGCAAAAAAGAAGGGCCCCCACGGCAGTTACACGTCTGTACCACTTCGCATACCTGCCTCCCTCGACTTTAATCCTCTCCCCCGCATTCCCTATTCTCCGACATGCCGTTACGTAGTCACACACCTGGACGCTATTTGCGACGAGAAACAACGGAGGGGGAGGTAGTTTCCCCCTTGTACCCTTATGTTAGATCGAAAACAGAATGAAGCGACTCATCAGCGCCTCGTCGAGCAACAGGATTGATTAATACGAAGCACCTGCGCGTTTTCGCCGCGTCGGCGTAGCAATTAAAGATGTTTCGGAATGCCGCGGGCAGAGGCGTCGTTTGCAGAATTGCGTGCAACTGGAAATCGTTGCGACAAACGTCCTCCAGGCCGTTTCTAGAAGTTACACGCATTCTTGAAACAAGGCAGACCTCGCTCCGACGCTAATCTAGATGCCAGCGCTGCGGATACTCGATGTACACATTCACTCTCTGAGTGCGTTTTTTTAACGACAAATACCATGTAAGAAATTCTAAGAAGTAAAGTAATTGTTGAAGATATACAGCGAATGCAACTTTCCGAATGATAAAATGTTAGAATTGATCACGTCGAAAAAAAAAAGTATTATTTTCTATATGTATATTGCTAACTTTCGGTACATGATGCACACGAATTTCGATCAATCTTATTCATTTTTCGCTAATTTTTTTAAGAATAAAATGCAGATTGTAAAAAACTAAAACGTAATTAATTTTTATCTTTACACTGAGAAAAAAAA
>NJRQ01000210.1:149898-245152 GCA_003063805.1 Aphaenogaster ashmeadi | reverse complement strand
ACCCAATATTTGGATTATTAAAACAATGATTGAATTATTGGTTTAAAAATGCAGACATTGGGTCTAATAATAATACAATTGAATGAACTACTTAATGTTTTTGGCACCCCGTAATAACACTTTAATTGAAGCAACAGCTTTTTTTCTCAGTGTAAGTTCTAATAAATGGCTACTAAATTAAAAAATAAAAATGTCGGCGGTGAAATAAATAAATCTACAAACAGTTCATATATTTAATTAAACGTATGCAAACTTAAATTTCGAAGCTACGGAATCCTCGATAAATAAATAAGAGTAATTAATAGTTCTCAATTAATCACTCCTGTCACATCAGGAGACAAAGAGCAATAGTAGAACTTTGCACAATTTATCATTCAAAGACAATATACAGTAATTGCGCAATTAGATCGATTGATGTCGTCAATGACCTATTTCCCTGATCTTTCGTTTAAAGACCACTGGACCACGAGACACCGAAGGCGTTTTTCTCAATCACCGACGCAGCATCCGTCGCTAAAAGGAAATCGGCGATTGGTCAGGGACACCCCGTATGTTTATCGACGGGAGAAGAGATTTCGATCGGCCGCATTACTCGACATCGGCTCGTAAACTCCTCGAGGACGTAGAAAAAAGCGTCGCGCGATCTCAATGCACAAGCGCACGCAGACAGGCATGCACATGCCCACAGTGTCGCCCTTCCTCCGGCGATGTAAATTCATGCCGGCGCGTTTAATTTCCATAAGAATAATTTCGCGGCGCATAATGAGCATCACGCTCGACGGCGTCCGGTTGTGACTCCGTTATTAAATCCTCGGTAGAAAGTGAACCGATAAAGAAATACCGGTCCACCGGTCTACGCCGCGTTGCTCGCAGTTAATGTTACTTACGCGGGATTAGGGTACACGGTGGGACTGGAGTATCCCGTAGGCTTTGTAAATTTTTCGTATACACGTTACAGTTGCAATAAAAGACAAAAACCTTTGAAAATCGATCACTTCGACGCCGATTAATTTTAACCGATGTTCAATATAATTTTCTATCTCTAATTTATATAATACACGCTACGCACAAATTCTATCTTTCCTACTTTTTATTTCTTTCAAGACACTATTTTGAATTGTAACGATGAATCGCAAAATTCATCTGCTACGGTACAGTCTTGAAATAATATTTAGATAACGTAATCAACTCTTGAAACTCTCGAAATAGAATTCAATCCTTTCGCTTAGATATATGTGCGCTCAAAAGCCGCATGTATGTAACGCCGAGGCGCGAAATCCTTGAACTTCTTAGTTTACACGGCCTAGTATAGTGATTATGGAATGCGGCAAAACACACCGCGGGCTACAACCGTCTGGCACATAATTTGGAGTGTATTTTTTGCGCCGATAGCTGAGAGAATCAACCCCTCCGACCGTAATTTGCTCTCTGTATATTCGATCGAGAATCGAGAAGTATTAATTTTCAAATGCTACGGGAAACACCCGCGATAGTTTTCATATTATTGTGTTATCATTTACATATGTGTGAACGGGCTAAAAAGAAGAGCGATTACGGCAAATATCTAAGAAAACTTGCAAAACATTAATATTATAAAATCATTAAATTGCTTGTCAATTTAACATGTGAATTAATTCCGGCTTCATGTAAGGATTGTGTTTCAAGACCGACAAATTTGCGGCGCGCAGTTCGCTTGACAATAAGTAGGAAAATTCATAAAATAATTATTATTAGGCACCAAGATCCGCCGCGACCGATATGGGCTTTCTTTCATATTTATATTTAAAATCATCGGTCTTATTCTTAATATTATTTGTTTAAAACATTAATATGTTGCGAAAATATAGAAAGCGAGAAAGATATGGGAGAGTAGCCTAATTTGAACCGCCTCCTAATTTGGACCGCCCTATTTATTTCCTTTTTGGGTGTAAAGTACTGACATTTAACGCCAAAATCTATAGGGCGGTCCAAATTAGGAGGCGGTTCAAATTAGGCTACTCTCCCCTAACTTGTATTTTACGATATAGCACATTTACTAGTTTATGATTAAATAATTCATCAATAATATTATTTCTTCGTTTAACATCGAGGTCTGCAGAAATTGAATCGTTCACTTCTATAACATTATAACAGATTTATGGTCAGAATGGGTATTTCACCGAACTCCGATTTCCGTTCCCGCGCGAGTGCAATAACGGTGTAAATCGACATTTGGCGATCGCGGAACGAGTTCGCAGAGCGAACGGGACGTGAAACGATGAATCGTGGTTGGAGGTCCGGATTTTTGTCTCGGCTCCGACTCGCTGCGGCGGCGAGCCGCGTCAGAGAATCGAACGGTAATGTCGGTGAAGAGGACCGTTTCGCGGATACGGAGGCGCGGGCGCAACGGGGGTGAGATCGGCGGGGAAAAAGACGCGTATCTTCCAAGTCCGATCGGTACCGCCGGTACCGATGTTCCTCTTACCTTGCCGCGGGGCAACACTCGAATCTATAAGCGCCAAGAGAGAGAAAGAAAGAGAGAGGGGGAGAGAGGGAGAGAGAGAGCTCTCTCGCGCGGTATCGGGGTATAACGGTGATTGCACGAACTCACGATTTCCATATTTCACCGGCGAGTCAATGGTGTATCCAGTGTTTGATTTACGTAGTCTCGCGACCGCGTGATCGATGAATCTTTTCCACGGCGATTAAACGTAAATTGCACGCCGACTACGAAATCGTTATCCGACGATCGATTCCGCCACGGCGCGAGAATTAATTTGCCCGGCGATCCGACGAGCGGGAGGGAGAAAAAGGAAGAAAGAGGAATCGGTTTAACCGCGGAGAATATTTGGCGTCGCGAATTCGGCCTGTCGGTCGAAATATTAATCGGTCGATCGAAGAAGATTCTCATTTAATTACGAGACTCTCTATTGACCCTTCTCTTCTTTCGCCGACAAGCCTTTTAGACTGGTCAGTTCGCTCCTTTGATAACCCCTCTATTAGCATTATCTGACCATCAAAATCATGACTAAATACACCTTAATCCTGTCACGAAACACGATAAATCTGTCGCAAATTATTTTGAGATATATATGTATATGTATACATCTCAAAATAATTTGGGACAGATTATATATAGATTATATGTATAGTTCATTAAATAATTATTTCAATTAAAATTGTATTTCGATATGTTACACAAAAAATCAATTATTATAAGTATGATGAAGATTGTAAGATCGTATAATTCTTATTTTGTATTTATTTAATGGCTTTTTAATATAGAGACCGCTCTATTTCTCCTAAGAAAAGTTTCTTAAGACTACAATCTATAGAGAACGAGAAGGAGAAAAATAAAGTAAAACAGCGACGGACTGGGCTCCGTTGGGTCTGCGAGTATCACGGATTGAGATATAAAACGGGGCTAACCAGGCAACCGGGTCGAGCGTTATTCGCGATAAATGGTTAAGCGTAATTCACGGACACCGGTTGCGACGAGAACGCGTGATTGATGACGGAAACGTAAGCAGATACACGGCCGTTTTGCCTCGGCCATAGGCTTAATGGATTTTTCAGACGAGTTCCAAACGCGCGGGGAAAGGTCGAGGGCGAAGGGAAAGGGGAGAAGTAATTTATCGAGCGGCTCCCAAAGCCGCGGCATCGCTCCTCTTCGCGGAACAAATAGCTATCGCCCGATTTTAGGTACGGCCGATAATTTCTCGCGGCGTGGGCGATGCGCTTCCTGCCGTCTCTGAAATACTGCGCGAAACCTTCTTGGCCTGGCACGCGATAGAGCCGATTGCCCAAAAAGATCGGGCACGATCTGTCCAAATTTGGCTCTCGGCGTAGATTCTCGTAAATTCGTAGCCTCCACTTGTAAATTTCCGCTCGAGGCCGCTATTTATGCGGCGTGCGACTAAAGAGATTCCGCTGATGCGCAAAGTCATGTTTCGCCGATCATCTTAATTTTTCTTTGTCACGTAAACGCTCTCGAGTCACGTAAAGGCTCCACGAGCGATGACGACATCAGAAGATTGTATTTAAAAATCGGGAGATGACGCAATCTCGTGAACAATGCACTTTTGTTCTTGTTATTGCGATTTTTGCCACCCAAGATGCGAAGATTAAAGATTCCAGTACAAGGTCTTGTTTTATTCTTGTTACGTTGCTCTTTGCTATAAAAAAAATACTTTCGAATCACGTAAAGAGCGTTCGAATCAGACTGCATTGAAAAGTCTTTCTTAAAAATCGGGAAATAATGCCATTACATGCGAAACTAAGTAATAAAACACCTTGTTCTTGATATCATAATTTATCTCCGTCGTCGTTCAAGATACAAAGATTAAGATCCAAGCGATGATATCGCGCTCTGAGATCCCGTCGATAAATGGCAGCTTTGTGTGGGACAATGCTTTCGCGAAATACGAGGAATTCGATGCGAATACAATTACCACGCAATCGCGGCGGTATTTGAGGGACGCCAGAATGTGAGAAAATCGCCGCGGGAAATCGACATTTGCGAGATGATTTGCGTTAGCGCGAGTCATACAAATTTCCCGGCATCCGGGTGTATTTGACCCCGACATGACGAGTCGCGACTGCAGGGAGACATGTCTGCCGGACGAACGATAATGTCTCACGTAAATTGTCGTTATTGAGAGTGCGTCGCGGCTTTACTACAGAAAATTCCACCTTTACGCGCGTCCTTCGTCTGATCTACAACGGTCATCGTTGACGATGTAACTCTCGTCCTTGCACCTTCACCCGGTGTATCGTAAGGAATTCTCTGGCGCCCCCTCTGCCACCTGTCTTCTTTTCTTTTCTGTTACTTTCCACTCTAAAGTTTCATGTTCTTCACCCTTGTATTAATTTTATATCTAGAAGTGTAATTTATTACAGGAAAATCAATTATTTTTAGGGATGATCTATATCGATGCAGTTCTAGCTTGATTTTTTATTTCGTTTTCTTTGACCGTTTATTTCATTTACGTTCGGTTCAAGAGCATATAATAATTTCCTAGTTTGTCCCCTTTCTCTCTCTCTCTCTCTCTTTCTTGCGGTAAATGTTACGATGTAGTTCTCGCTATCCGCTATCCGCACGTGACTCGATCGGAGAAAGTGTGCAAGTAATGACACTCCGTCGCCACTCGCACGTGTAACATACGTCCGCTTACCACTTACTTCCACTGTAGTTCATCGACCGTTTGTTTTTCTTCTTCTTCTTCTACTCGCGGAATGTCAAGCGTGACGGCTCGCGTAATTACTGAGTCTGTTAAACAAATCATGAACCGCGGGAGAAATCGAATACGATAACTTTCGCGCTCTTCCTGCTTAATATAAAGCGAAATAGACTACAAGCTGTCATTGTTTCAATTTATCTCACCATATTTCAATTATTTAATACGAATATTAAAATCGTGAAATTTTTCTAGCAAGAATTAACGATACGTTAACAGAAAAGGATATGTCTATGAAAAAGGTTATTTAGGGCATTGTCGTGTCCGTGAAAGCAAAAGCCGTCACGTCCTCTACATTCGATTTCTTCCGTTGCGCCATTCGTTACGTCACGGATTCAGCGCTTCACGGCGCGGAGCGATTTAACGTCGTAATTAACTTCGGTGAAGAGGTCGAGCTTCGAGAGCGTACACGTGCACCGACTTACGCTCTCGGCGGCGCGGTGACGGAGAAAGTGAAAATAATTTCTTCATCGGAACCCGTCGCCCCTTTCGCCGTGGTCCGCCAGCATCAGATAGCAGCGCGGCTAGTTAGACGTCGCCGCGGCTGTCCACCGTGAGCAAAGGACCTTCGTTGGCGCTCTTCATTAGCGTGGCGGTAAGTTCAAGGCCGATACGAGTTCCAAACCGAGAACAAGACAGAGAAAGAGGGGGGGGGGAAGGAAGATGGCATATGTTGAACCTTAGGTGCTCTCCCATTCCAAGTTACTGTCATTATCATCGCCGTTGTCGTCATCATCATCATCATCATCATCATCATCATCATCATCTCGAAAATCTCTGAGCTTCCACCCGGTCTAGTCGTCACCCATTTACGCACGCCAATCACGTATGAGAACCAAGCTCGCGGTCCATCACGGAAGGGAAATCTCCTGATCCGCGAGTTCTCTCCGGGCCAGAACCAACGACCCCTCGCGCTGTCGTAAATCATGCACACGCGGACGTTTCCTCGCACTTCGTCACTGCGCGCCACTGATCGCCGATCAGACGCAATCATGCCATCGCGCGGTTAAAACCTTTTGATCTCGCGGCACCTATGTCGCCGATCTTCGTTCGTTATATTGCGATCTGCGAATATATGAGGAACGATCCGATGTTGAACAGTTTTTGAATCATCGCGTTAATTCTTTAAAGTAAAATTATGAGTGTTTAGTAAACGTAAAATAACACGGAAACTCCGAAAAATTATTAGTTTAAAGTTAAGTTCAACGCTATTACATTTAGTAATTCAAAATTTGTCACTGAGAATATTGCAATTTTGACGAGATAATTAAATAGCGTGTATATACAAGCTCCTCTTCATTGAAGTTATATAAAATAATGATGGCGAATTGACGGAGTCACAAAGACTTTAAGCTGGATCAGAAAGCAACAAATAAGACGACGGAATTATGAAACGATGCTTTGAACTTCGTTATATTGATACATTATGTGTTGCGACGCATTACGCTTTTTGCATATGTAAATCAAATAGGGCGAGCGTTGCGGAAGGAATCAATCAAGGTATTGTAATGGACGTAATTCGTGTAACTCAATAAGCCCGGCAGCGTTGATTGAGTAGTAACCCGGGGACATTTATTAGATCGGCGCTTTGCATAAACGTATTTTTCCGTGGGACAGGCGGCGACTCCATCGAGGGTGCGCATCTTAACGATCCGCCTTGCTGCCCCATCATCATGCTACGCAATAATTCTCCTCTTAGTGGCGGCATGGCGCGCACGGCGGCATGTCCAATATGGAGCACACCCGTCTCTTCACCCGTCCGTCAGTCCGTCCACCCCTCATCAGCTAGATCCACGGCACGTAGGCCGACTTTAAGGCTCAATTATTTATGTAGCCGAGTGAGTGCCGCTGATTCGCCCATACGATGATTACGCCAATCATAATAGGGCTCTGCTCCGGTGAGAGAGTCGACATTGTGATTGGACCGGCCACGCGGGATCAGGGCTAACTACCCACAGAAATCAAGACAAAATAGAAACAAGACCGATCCTCAATCACGTGTAATTGTACTCTGTCCGTTCTACTCTCTACGCCGCTATATATACCCCTCCTTGATACTTATATTTAGTAGCGCACAATTTTCTCTCGGTAACTCGCCTTCTGCGTGCCTGTTACTCTCGACCAGCCCGGCCGGCCCAGTAGCCTCTCCTCGTTATTTTCTTTATTTATAGTCATATTCGCTGAAATGCTCCACGTATCATCTCAACGCCGCGCATCGATACGCCGCACGGGGCCCTACATAAAGTCCGAAGACCAGATCTCTAACGTAAACACGCTTATCCGCCAAATCGATCGTAAAATATCCTGTTATTATCGGGATACGCTACCGTCCGTGACGCCGACCGTCGACGCGTGATCGCGAATCAACGCTTCGCCGAGACCATAAATATTTGCCCCCCAACTATTTGTAACAACCTATAGAAACTTCGCCGAACAAATAACGTCGACAGAGTCTTTTTTTAGGGCGCGTATTGTATATATAATTAAAAAAGCAATTTTGATTATTCTATAAATCTCTGGCCACAAATGAAGAATTTGTAAAAATTAATTTATGATCCTATTGCAAAAGATATTTAAAGCATTCTAAAAGATTGTAAAGATATCTAATGAATAGATAAGTTGTCTCACGCGTTTATCTCATCTGATTATATAAAGAAATCAAAAACCTTAAATATTTTAAGTCTGTAGAAATATATCCGTCGAATATAGCTTTGAGATTATATTTTACTACAATCATGTGTCTTCGCTGTTTGGTGCTAAACGGATCGACTAATGTGAAAAGATTGCACTCAGACAGTCAATAACCAGAAAGCCGCATTTAGCGCGAAACGATGAGTGCACATCGAAGGCCGAAGCCCATATTCATCACTTTATTCACTTAGCATCGCTAAAATGCTATCGAGGACGACACGGGGAGCCTCACCCTCACCTGACGACCATCGGTTCACACCAAGTATAGCATTGTCCGTGGACCAAGTCGGCCGTGGCGAGCCGCTGCTGCAGGTTTTTGGTGGGGGACCTTGACCGAGTGACGTTCACCAGCGGCAGCAGCGTGCAATCGCTCAGGTAGGGAGAGATAGGTAGGTGGGAAGAGTGTTCGAGGAGAAAGAGAGAGAAAGTGGGGGGACAGAAAAAGACAGAAAGTTTGCAGAAGCAACAACGAGTGACGGTTGGTGCGAGTGACCAGCGCCGGATTGGACCCGACCGCTAGTGATGGCACTGATATGCTTGCACGAGGAATCGAATACTTGACACCTTGTATCTTTCATCATCAATATCAATCGACATCAATTTTGGCCGAGGTATTAATCAGGTGGGACTATCGTAAAATGATCGAGTCATCGAACCGTTTTGAGTGCGGTAGCGGGTAGAATGTTACAATACAGATTACAATAGATAAGAAGAGAAAAAGAGAGAACTTGCTGAAACGACAGGATCGAGTCCAGCGCCAGCTGGATCCTAATAGTGATGACACTGATACACTTGCGCGATGTATCGGACATTTGACACCGTATTTTTCATCATCAGTCAATACCAATCGACATCAATTTTTTGACCGAAGGTATTAATCAGGCGCCAGCACCGAAATTATCGAATCATCGAACCTTTTTCGTGTGCAACGTGCATGCGTGATATCAAGCAGACTTTAATAAAGTGAATATGTGGATTTGTTTAAAATTTGAATTTTTCGCCTTCAATAGTTTAAATACGCTGATATCCTGATGAATCTGATATTGACAAAATTTTTATCGAGACAATATTAAAAATTACAATACAATATTGAAAATTATGTAGTAGGCATCGATACCTTTCGAAACAGCTGGTTTTTTTTTAAAGTGCACGCAAAATAGGTGCATCAATGCATCAATACTTTATTTATATTTTTTTCTCTCCAATACATATACTCATATTTTTTCTCGTATTTTCTTTTTTATCAAAAATAACAATATATATAATGTTAGTTTTTATTTCATTTAGTTGACATTAATGGTTTCATAACATATTTCGTTTATTATTAGTTTAAAATGGTATATTTCTCACATAAGTAAATTTAACATTAAAAAATGCGTTTGTCACGTTTTTTAACGCGTTTTTATCCATTCTATATATAACAAGACTAGAACAAATTCAAGAGAAGATTTAGAAAATTTAGAAGAATTTCTAGATAAATTTTGCGACTTTCAATAAAAGAATTAAAATAACTCAACATATAAAGGTATAACGCCTTTCATAATAAAATTTTAGCTAGATCGCCAACATCTCAACTCTTTAATGTTAAGATCACTTGATCTTTTAAATCTGGACTAATACGTTAGCATATAACGAGACAATATTCTCCTTCAGCAAAAATTGAATTATCTGAATCGATAACGCTATCTAGTCATTTATCGAGGCATTCATTCTAAGGATTTATTCGAGGACCAACACTATTTACCTAGAGACTCGTCGCATTTCTCGGCATGTGTATACCTTGAAGTCGCTCTGTACGTCCGTCCGTTCGTCCGTCCGTCCATCCGTGCCTACTCTCCTGCCTGTCTCTGTCGGTGCCTGGGTCCGGTACACCGGTGGGATAGGACGGAGTGCCGCGGTGGAAGGAGTAGTAAGCGGCCTACGCAGTTTCAAGCTGGGTCCCAGCTTTTATTAGTTCTTCGGCGCTCGGCGGAGAACGAACGGAGAACGAGTGGCGTGTGCGTGGTGTGGCGGCGGTCTGCGCGTCTGTACCCCTGGTCCAGACCCCCTGGTCAACTGAGTCGCGCGAGGTACGAATGTCATCAGTGCTATCGGCGACAAGGTGTCGATACGAGAGAGTTCGGGTTCGGAGCATCGCGTAATACCGAGTGATCCCGGATACATATCCGTCAGTGCGAGACAGTTCAGAAGATCGGGTTGCCGATTTATCCGGTGTCGAGTGTTCGGCCTTGGGTGTTACGTCTTGGGTGTTGGATAACGACAAGTGTCGAAAATTGGCGTCAGAAAAAGAAAGGCAGGACAAAATTCGCTTCGCTAATCAATTGTAATCGGTGGTGTTGAGTCCCCTTAAGGTCGACCCCGCGGATTTCGCGGTCCGGTGATAGTGACAGTTGCCGAACGTGAGAGTGTTCAGTTCGAATATAACCACGAAGTCTCTCCAAGAGAGAGAGAGAAAGAACAAGGTCCTTGTTCTTCTCGCTCTTCTGGTTCCGCTCGGGGAACCGATCGTACCTGAAGGGGCGTATCCTTAGAGAGAATATACCGGATATCTAAGCGATCGGAATGCTACTGTACTAGTAAAGGTAAATCCAACATCGATAGGGGCGAAATGATATCGATACGTATTGACGACGATGACGACTATGACGATGACGAGGATGTTACTGCCACAAGTCGATGGATGCGAAGGATCGAGCCGGCAGATACGCTCGGCTCGATTATACCGCGGGTCGCCGCGGACGTTGATCGAAAGAGAAACGATAGAGCGTCTTCGGTAGGTCGGGTAGGTAGATTTTCTGCGCTGTGCGTTCGCGGGGCCGAATAGATTATAGAGAGTCCCGCACGAGAGCGAGAGCACGAGTTATTTCGCGCGCAGATTGGATCTGCCGGCTGGTCGGCCGGCCGGGCGCTGGGCAAACCAGAAATCCAGCGGAAGGGTAATATCCCATTAACTGAAAGATCAATTAACTCGCGTTAACGGACACTTTAATCACCGCGTGTGCGGCTAGGCAGCTAGGCCTCTCTCGCGGCGCGCGCTCTCGCGAATCTAGGCGTTTAATCTGCCCGTTCTGAGATCGAGTCGGCCGATCATGCGCGGGCTCCTCGCCCGCTCGCTATGGGGAGCGATCGCGATATGACGCGAGGAGGCCCTCGCAGGACGAGCAGGATATGGAGGAGGTACGCGTATTATTCATTGATGCGGCGGTTAACAACGCGCGCCGACGTCCGAGCGTGTCGATTACAGCGGGAATAAACATTTATGGAAATGCCCGGCACGTGTGTGACAGTCGAATCTGTCCTCAAGGATCTCCGTCGAGATTAGGCGAGTCTCCCGAATTAATACATCGAAAGATTTACGATGAATTATACGACCGGTCGAATTAACGCGCCTCTGAATCGTCGGATCTGTCGTGCGTGGCGAATGAGTTTTTTAATAAGTATATAAAAGCTGTCTCATAACTACTGTGTTATTTGTTGATGACAGGCAACTTGGAAGTTTGATGGAAAGTCTAATTATGGACAGATATTATAGGGTCGTCAATTTAATAAATGTAAATGTATAATAATACTCGTTTATTAATTAAATTTTGATTATCCAATTATAAAACAAAATATATTTTTGTTTTCTTTAATAAGTAAGTCTTACTTATTAAATTGTAAAATTAACAAAAAATTACTATTGATAAAAATTATAATTAGTTCTGATTTTATAACAAAAATCATAACGTAATTAATTGTATTAAAATATAATTATATATTTCAACAATAGAATCAAATAGACCATCTATCATATTTCAAAAGGTCAGACAAGTAGTTTAAATAGCTCGATGATCAGACATTTTGGAGCACTTTCTTCTCTTCTCCTAGAACGCGCTTAATTAAAAATCTGATTCGAAAATTTTTTTAAACTTGACTTTAAAAAATGATCGATATTACATTTGCTATCATAAGAACGATTCGCTCTAACATAAGTAGGCTCGATGCGCACAACTCGATTGCTCCTTTTTCGCTGTTTTCCTTTCGCCCTTTCGCCTGTCCGCACTCGCGAGATGAAGATCGCGCCCATCAGCCCGAGGTGCAAATCCCCTCGTTGAATCTCCCGATACGGTTTTATCGCACGGCGTTTCAGCGTACGGCGGGCGGGCTAGCGTCGCGTGTAGTCGCGATTGAGACGTACCTACGCGGATATAAAGAAGACGAATACGCGAGACGGTGCAACGATAAGCACCGTGCACCGGGAGAACTTTCGGCCTTGACGTGTACGAAGTGTGTCAGTGTTACTCGCGCGCGAGCGAGCGGGAAAGAGACGGGACGGACGCCTTCGATGGGAATCGCCGTTGCTGGATCCATTCACCATAGTGCACCCGCGTAACGTGACCCTTCGCGTGGCGTCCAGATTTCTCCGGCAGGCCGCGGATAAGCGATGGGCTCGCATAATCGAGCGACGAAGAAGGTGCGCGGAACGTAATAGCAGAATGTTACGCAAATATCGCGCCGGTCTTTTTTTTTCTCGCGAGTCACGAGCGCGACTTGTGTGATTTCCATTTCCATTTCTGGCATCTGCGTCATGCTCGTTGCGCGTGTCTCGCGGCGTGTTCTATTAGTTTTGAGTCATATTTCCGCGTTGGTTAGAGCGATACAGTAACGGTTCGCTATCCTCGGATGATATTTATTACCGTCCTTTAAAAATCAGAAAGATATTATATCGACTATTACGGAATATCCTGGTTGAGGTGTTATTTTTCGCAATAATTTCTTTACAGTTTTCGGGGTAGGGAGGATCTTATAGATGTTTGGTAGCATCAAAATTATTAAATTGCTTGTCAATTTAACATGTGAATTAATTCCGGCTTCGTGTAAGGATTGTGTTTCAAGACCGACAAATTTGCAGCGCGCAGTTCGCATGAGTAGGAAAATTCACAAAATAATTATTATTCACGGAAGGAATGGATTTGTTGAAATATCTAAAAATTTGGCCAGATACAAATTTGAAAATAATTTTGTTGGACCATTAAAATAATTATGTAGGACGCCCAAAATAGTTGCTGGAATATCAAAACTTTTTGTAGCATTATCATAATATTTGAGCGTCCCACTAGTTACTTTTGATGGTCTAACAAAATTATTTTCAGATCTGTATCTAGCCAAATTTTTAGATATTTCAGCAAAACCGTTCTTTCCGTGATAGGCACCAAGATCCGCCGCGACCGATATGGGCTTTCTTTCATATTTATATTTATTACAGAATACGTTTAGAAAGATTCTTACGTCAAACTGCGGAATTATTTGGTATGTAAAAGAAATAAAAACTTCTTAAAAAATTACTGTTCTAATTATAAAATTGTTTCTACAATATGATTATATTATTCTACCATATGTAGATAAAGTCGAGCTTGTATTAGCCAGTTGTGTTAGCCAGATGTTGTCGAATATAATTTACCTTGATTTCTTATGTGTTTGGTTTTATAGTATCGAAACCTTAATCTTTCTGCAGACATGTCATGACACTAATTTATGATAAATCTCCATCTAAATCTTTCCAAATAGTCAGAACATAAAGTGTGATTATGGATTCATAAATTCGTGAATATTTTTAGCATCGTGACAAAGCACTACAAACACCGGAAGCTTGTTACTATGATAACGTGATAACGGTTGCTTCAAAAATAGAATATTTCATATGTACTGATTGTGAGTTCTGAAAATCATCTTTGACGTTTAACATCAGAAATAAGACAGTGACGCTATTTTAATGTACAGAACACCTTAGCGCATCCCAGTCCGAAGGTGAAAATGTGAAAAAATCGAAAAACCGCGACAGATTTCAAAAAGATCGAAAAGAAAACGATATCGAGATGAATAAACTGAAGAATTCTGAACACCTGAAAGCGTCCGAGATATGATCTATCGGCAAATTGTGTCGGGCGTAAACGCAGGGATTCGTCCCGAAGAGAGTGCTTGTAAGCCGTTAGAGATAAAGTTCGTAGGGATTTACGTGAAGCGTTGGGAAGGGCAGCGTCGAAGCAGGAATTTTATAAGTGCCGGTGCCCCGAGAACACGCGCGCGTGGTTTCCTCCCGGCCTTTACACGAGCGCGGCGCGATTCCTCTCCTCGTGCGCGCGCGGCGATCTAAATTAAAATCTTTCCCCGGCCTCATCGATTCTCCGACTGCGCGGCGTAACGGGCGACGGCTAGAAACGAAAGGCGAGTTTCGAGTTTGCGAGAGCGTTGAAGAAAAATAAGCGCCCGGCTTGCACGCGGAAATGCCGCGGCGATCGTAATGAGCGTCCAGTCGAGACGGGCGTACCTTTTTTCGGTCATACTATACGATGTCCGTGCAAATTTATTGGGCAGTCTGGCGGTATTAACTGTAAAACGCACCGCCTCGCTAGCGAAGAAGTAACGAGATAAAAACGAGTCTCATCAACTTGTTTTCGCGAACGAGTGTGTTCAACGAGCGGCCCCAATAAGCGGCCCCAAGGAGGGATAATCATCTTAATTTTTAAGTGTTCAAATTCGCGTGAAAAATAATGTCTTCTGATTATTCAAGATTGTAGAATTTTATATTGAACAAGTTAATCAAGAGACGATTATTAAACATTGTTAATTAATCAGAGTTTTGCGATCCAGTAGTGCGATTCTGTAATTTGTTATCGACGATTTTCGGTTTCGTTAACTAGCGACAGCCAATGGCAAGGACAATCCTGGTGAAAAACAAAACTCTCATTGGCTGTCGCTAGTTAACGATACCGAAAATCGTCGATAGCAAATTACAGAATCGCACTACAGACGAGTAAAAGCTGCAAACTAGGGACTTATAGAATAGCCCAGAACTCTTTTAGAAGATTAATACTTTTGCAAGAATTTATGTAAGAAATAAAATCGCCTTTAATTATTAAAATATTTAATTATTAAATTATTAATAATTATTTAATTATTAAATTATTAATAACTAAAAGTAGTAAAATAGAATCTTCTGTATATATAAACTTTTATAAGTATAATTTAGAGAGATTTTCTTCTAAGATCTACACAGGTTAAAACTTCTTGTACGAAAGTTCAGAATTCTAAATTTTAAATCTATTAAACTATTATATAGAGTTATATGGAAATTATGTGTGAAGTTTTTCTATATCACCGTGTATAAATCATTTATGACGCTCCATTTGGATTCTCTCGTGCTCTATAATCCATATAATATAGCAACAGCTTTCTAATAGCGATTGGATTGCGATTGCGGACACGAGGCTTCGCACCTCCGAGGGTCGAGCGGAATCCTTCGCATCTGGATGCAGGGGGGACAGACGCTCCCCCCGATTTTATTATCGGATTTCTACACGTCAATAAAAGTTAATGAAGAAGGTGCTAAACGTTTTGCGCGCGAAACGGGAGTGTTTATTACGCGGCAGTGTCCAAACGCGCGCGTTATAGGGCTAGAAAATAGTGTCGTATAACCGGACTTGATGTGGTTTTATTGCCGGCACGATTCTGATTTTCGCGCTGTTACCCCGTAACGAATGTGAAATATTTCGAAGGCGGGCGCGCGGGACCGTTAGAGGAAACATTTGGAAGGGTGCGAGAACGCGACCTCGCCCGGTGACTTTGTGTGACTTTTAATATCCCTCTGATTTTTTTCCTCTCGTTTTATTACTCCGTGAGGATTCTAATTCTAACACGCGAGAAAGAACGAATTTTTGATTGCGCTTTTATCCGGATCTCGCCGCCGCTAATGACTAACGACGAGGACATCGCGACATGAAATCACCGCAAAATTCGGAATGTGAGCGTGTCGCACGCTCCGACAGAGGCTACGTTTTTATTATTCCTGTTTGCGCTGTTATGCAACATCAGGAAGCAGCAAATAACACGTATTAAGGGGTCTTACATATCGCGTGTGCGTCGGCACGTCCGACGAAATTACAACATTCTCGCTATCAAAATTTACAATGCTAAAAAAAACAGATTAAATTGTTGGATTTATCATAATTTTATGTATTTGAGAAATAAAAAATAATCATTGTTGTTGCAATCATACTGCAAAATTTACAAAGTAATATTATCCTTGTGCAGCAGTAATAATACTTTGTACAACGAAAAGTAACATGAGATACCATCTCGAACGTATTTTAAAAGCATTTTTACGAAAAATGCGACACGATGCCGTTCTCGCATAACTCGACGTAATTTTCTTCGCTTGCCCGTCAACTATCTTAATTCCCAGCTTCCCCTCGTAAGGAAGAAAAAAATATACGCCGTGGAATGCATAGGGCGGAATTAAAATCGCGAGAATATAGCCGTGTCGTGTCGCGCTGCACTTAGCAACATTCTTATCCTTCGTTTTACTGTTATCCAGTGCCGTGGCGAGTAACGAAGGACGCATTAGAGGGCCTTCTCGTACATTAGACGCGGTCCGGTCGAAACCTGCGCTCGTCGCCAATTTCTTTTTGCCCTCCCCGGATCGAATCGAGCGTTTCTCCACGCGATTAGGGCGACTAGAAGGCGCGTGGGAGTCGATGCGCGAGAGGGTCCCGTCGTAAACTCTTGAATCCCGAAAAAAAATATATTAACGCCAGTTTTTATAGCGGGGTCCCCGCGGGGGACAGCTCCGGGGGCCTCTGCCGTCCTCTTCGCCAAATATGGCTACCGAGCCTCCCGAGAGTATCTTAATCCTTGGATCGAGTTCATGCGAATTGTCTCATTTGAGACCGGCGTCACCTCCCTTGCGCTCTCCCGGGGCTAATAAAGTCGTTGAGTGACGGGCTCACCCTCACGTGTCACGTGTGAGAACTTGCCAAGACAACGTGTCACTCTGGTCAGATGGCCTTGAAAGATGGACGCGTACGCGCGCGCGCAGGGTCACCTTTATTTGTTCCAAGGATAAATAGCCCGACCGCGAGTGGGCAAAAACGCACGACGAATGTTAATTTCTTATACAGCAATTCTTGAAAGGCTTCTTCTCTCCGTGGTTGATAGAACGTTCAATATATTTTAATTAAAAATATTCCTCGAAATAGGACAGTTTATCAATTCGTGAAGTTTGTTTCTTTCAATTGGTACACGGAAAAAACAATAAGGTTGCCACAACCACAATAATAGTAACATTTGGTACAGCCACGTCCTGTGGTTGTCACATTCACATTGTTTTGTGTAGTGCATCTATATATGTTTGTCTCAACATTCACTATGTTTGTCTCAACATTCACTATGTTTGCTGTACCAAATGCATATAGTTGCCTTCACATCAATGTGGTTGTCACAACCACAGGACGTGGCTGTACCAAATGTTACTATTATTGTGGTTGTGGCAACCTTACTGTTTTTTCCGTGTACCTTTTGTATTTAAAATGTAACAAGAAAATTCTTTTAATTACATATTTCGGAGACAGAAAGCTTCGTGCAAGATTCTTAAGAGGTGCAAGAAATTTAAATTTTCAAATCGATAACAAGTTATGCATTGATTATTAGCGATGAATTTTTGATAATGTATGTGCATCGATTCGTCGCAATGTCGCAACCACTGCGCGTAAGAAAGAATCGCGACGAAGGTCGACTTCTTAAAAAAAGGAGGACGTTGTTTTTACACGATAGCGCGAAAAACATCTAGTGAAATAAAACGATTATAATGATAATGAGCAGTCCCGACGCTTCCGCTTGAGTGTCGTTCGAGTGATCGTCGTCAGCGGTATTTTTAGAACCGTTTTTATCGAGATGACCATGTCCAACTGTTTTGCTTCTATACGCTACGAGGCCCAAGATTGATTGCCTTATCGATTTACGTGAATTGGTGAAAACAGATGACGTTTCGGGATGACTGATCATTGGAGCGTAACTATTACTTTGATCAGTTACGGGTCTCGTCGATTAGGATCTCTTGGTTTCGACATATTTGGGACTGTGCGTCTCATGTTTTTATTTTCTAAGAAAAAGGATTCTATCGCGTTTATTTGATGAGTTTTATTGCATTGCATACATTTTACCTTTTGTCACGGCATTATGAAACAATATACTAATAGCTGTGATTATTCTTAAAAAGATAGATTTCAAATGATGAAGATTGGAGTCTTACTGGATATACAACTTGGAAACTGACAGATTTACTTATTATCGGCCAATTAATTCGTGAACACTACGGGAATTTCAATAAAAAAAACAGTCTACGAGAGAGCATAAGGCAATATTTTCGTACAATAAATAAGTTCTTCTCGTAGAGAATGACATTTATTCGTGACAGAAGACAAAATATGACAAAAACGAAAATGAACAATTTATTCGCGCCGTATCAGGAATTAATTAAAATCAAGTCGAGTTCGTATCTCATTGCCCCGAGCCGGCGACGTGAGGCTTTGAAGCCTCAGCCTCTATGAAATTTAAATTAGGTGTCGTTGCGTTTAGATTGTAGCATCGATAGGAAAACCACGGAGTTACGTCCAGAATCCTGGCCATAATTATGATAACGCTTAATGCGGACGGATGTAAGGAAAAAGCTATACGACGGCGATCTTATCGCACAATCGCTCCTATTAGCAAAGTTCTCATCAGCGAATCCATTGCCGATATTATGCGCCGTCACCGTCATCCCTGTCACTGTCATTATATCGTTGCATGTATCTCGAGTATCCCATCTGCCTGCATGACGACAAAGAGAACCATTATCACTCGTTGCGTTTATCATCATCTACCTACAGTTGGCATGCGCTAGTATAGACACGTCGCCGGGAACGCACGATGCTATCACTTCTCTTTCTCTCACGTTTTTCACGCATGCACAAACACACACGCGTGCGTAGAAATATCATGTACAGAAAGCGCGCATTCTCAAACGTAAACTGCACTCTCATGACAACTGAGGAACAATTCAGCCGATTGTTTGTTTGGAAAGCGGAGTAAGTCTGGAAGAGCTTGTTACAAATGATACGCCCTATCAGCTTATGCAATTATATTGTTGAACGTTTATTACATCCAATTAATATTCTGATATTCTTAAAATATTCTATTATTATTGATATTAGTATTGGGAGACACGCGAGCTTCCAAACAAACTCTCGTGCTTTCGATCGAACGAACAGACGATTTCAGACTGGAACAACGGACGAAAAAGGGATTAAACTCGTAAATCTCCGTCGATGTGAGATTATCTTAGATATTAAAAGCACAGCTTTGCTTGGCTTACAGGTCGGTGATCGGGTCTACGGGTGTGCTCGTGAGAGCAGGAAAGGGGAAAGGGGAAGATAAGATCGGGGGTGAGAAACGCTCTGGGGTGGGGGTGGTAAAAGTGTAAGCACAAGCACGAGACAGGGCTTGGGCGAACGAAACGGGGAACAGTATCCCTAGCCGTTCGTGTGGCATGATCGGGAGAAAAGGTTGAAAGGCAAGATGCTCACGATACAGCGCTCGGAATTGCTAAGAGGGGGAGAAGGCTGCAACCCTCCCGGCACGCATTTACTACCCCCCATTGCGCCCGGGGCTTCCGTCTCCGAGTATAAGCCCGCCGAGAGGAGCGTCTCCTTCAATCGAGACGTCCACGTGAAGAGGATCGGTGAGTCCAGGCAATATCACACCATACAAACTGCGACATATCCTGCATACGTAGCGGAGCGAGAGAGATCGAAAGAAATGGCGCTGCTTGATTTTTCAGGCCCAAAATATTACGGCTACGTTTTAGAAAAAGCGATATATATAATAATTTATATATTTCCCTGCACAGATATTCTTGAAAAAATATATATATATTAATTAAACTTGGTAGACATTTAAATCGGCCCAATAGATAAGCTCGTAACTTTTTATTAATATACGGAAAGGTTTTAAGTTACATTCCGCAAAATTACGGACATAATTTCATATAACAAATTATTCACATCTTTTATTCAATTCTACGCAGGAATGTAAGATTTAGATTTACGATAAAATGCAGATTTAGACTGAAAGCATAGAATCAGCTTTGATTAACGGACGACCTTCGGCGAAACCGGCCCTTCAAGCTTCGTCTAACAGTACACCGCGATGGTCTGCGCGCGCGAGGACCAAGTACCGTTTGCCGAATTAAAATCTGATAAACTGCGGAGGTTACGCGACGGGACGTGTCCGCAAGGACGATCTTCCGGTACGATTCACGATACGAGCGCGCATACACGGCCAGAATTTAATGCGCGTTGCCACTATAAAAGTGCACGAAAAGCCAGTCGAGGAAAGGAGAGAGAGAAAGAACAGAGAGGAGGGCCGAGAGAGATCGCGCAAAACGATTTTACTTCGCGATGCCGCGATGTCTTGTATCTCAGAAAAAAATTACGGCCCTAGAGAGCGATCCCAGATTGTGGAAATTATTCGCGGCGACTCTTCTCCCGTTCTCTTGCTGGCTCCGCCAGCGATCTCGTCTCTCGACGGCCGCTTCCAAGAAGCGTCCTGCCCGGGAAATTATGCGCGCGGTCGTGCGAAATTCCGCTGATGCGCGACACGGCAGCATTGCATGCTTAATCTCAGGATGGGACACGCGAGAAATTTCGGAGCTCTCAACGGGTTTAATTAAAACGGGTGCGCGTTTGAATTCCTCCCGCTCGATTTTTCGCTGCTATAAGATCTCTTTTTATGATGTTTTGACGGTATCGATGCGTCGCTTAAATTTTATAGATTTCCGACTAGACATCGCGACGTCTACGTGCCATGTATCCTTGAATCTCTAATGAATACCTAAAATTTATCATGCTGCAATTAAACTATTAATGGCTAGAAAAAACTAACTCCCTGAACATGCGAATAACTTTGTCAGAAGTGTATCGTTCCGCTTATTGCGTTTAATGAATTTATGTTCCTTACACCAACGTTTTATGCATAAACATGAGGAAAGATTCTCGGATTTCTCGAGTAGGAGTGAATCGCGGCGATCGACGAAAGCCGAGACGTCAAGCAGCGCCATAGCGCTACGAGCTATGCAATACGCCTAACTTGTGTCTAACTTCTGCAATTCCCTCGATATCAATGTGTAACATACTTAATTAGCAGATCCTGCCGCAGACTAACGGCACGAAATAATCGTTGCGCTATTGCGATCGATTTGTTTTTTTTTCCTTGTCTAATATTAATGCCGGTATTAATCATGGCTAATCAGCCGTCGATCGCGTAACAATAATCTTAACGACTCTCTCTCTCTCTCTCTCTCCCTTCGGAGTTGACAGCGGTCTCAGTGACCTTGACATCGTCGAGGTCAGGGAGCCGTCGTCATCTTGGACCCGTGGGGAGACGATTTCATTGAAGGACGCGCGCCTCCGCTGTCTCTCGCAATTCTCTTAATGCGATATGTGGGATTGTAACGGTATTGGTGTGTGTATGCGCAGGACTCAAACATTCCTCTATTACTAGCTAATTAATTGTATTAATGACCCCTCTCTTATACTACGTAAAGTAAGCGTTGCATCCCGCTGAATTCCCAACACCTTCGCTGCATTTTTAACACGCGTTGCGAAGCCTTTCGTTGCGAGGGCTATGTATACAAAGTGCATTTTAATTTACACGAATCGACAACGATAGCAAGATCGTTTTAGTAAATAATAAGTTTGTTACACAGAAGGATCATTGTTTCGAAAGTTCTTCAAAAGTTCGGCATTTAAAACCGTAGTAAAAAATGAAATCCACTAGGAATTAACTGAAACATTTCGTTATTTATCTCTGTTTATTTCCGCGACGTTCAGTAAAACTAGTTATCATGAGATTTGAGAGAATTAAAAATAACTACCAGCAGAAATTGCACAACTGATCTGTTAAGTCTCCGTGTGGTTGAAATCGCGCGGTCACTATATTACGCTAGGTCACGTAGATACACTAAAAGCAGTATACGGAGATCGCGCTTCTATCTTGTTTATGCGCAGTTTCCAGAAAGCAACTTAATATGCCACACACTACGAGCCACGGCGAAGTACGGGATAAACACGGCAGATAAAGCTAAACGCAGCGAACCGTCGCAAGTTACGAGCGTTTCCGCTTTCCGTGTATCGCCAACGCGGCGATCGAAATTAATTCGCATCCTCGATATCTTTTACCTAGTCTGACAGCTCGAGCGTCTTTAAAATCGTCCAAAAACGCTGGAGAGTCAGATGCATATTTAATCTGCAGTAATGCATTAATGTGCGTCTTGCGAATAACGGCACAGGTAAAATTAATAGCCTCTAAACCATAGATATATCTATGCTCTAAACCGAGAGAACTATCTTAAGACTCGGCTTAAAGCTTGCATTATTTTGTAATCGGCATTCGCTACGGGAATGCCGATATTCCGTCTATTTCTTGCGAGCTGTGAATCGTGAAACGTAATTATTTTTTAATATGTATCGAGTTGATTTACGTATAAACTCAATTAGCGAAAAATCTTATTTTTTTATCACTTATAATTTAAAACTAATATCAGTTCCCATCGATATTTTCTCGATTTAAAAAAATGATTGAATTGATTCCAAACTGCTCAAAAGGATAAATATTTATTCCTAAAAGATTATCTAATTATTCTGGAATATCCTTACGATTGTTATCTTATTTCAGAACAAGCTAAAATAAATAGTCAATGTGTCTTTTGTTAAATTCTTAAATGTAGTATTGATTATGTTGCAAACATTTCTGGAAATATCGAGAATATCTTTTCTCGATATCTCTTCTTCTTCCAAAATCGAGGGACGTATCATGATCGACAAGGTTAAGTGTCAACGCCGCGATCGGATGCGGTCGATGAACTCTTACCCATTTACTTTTTGCGATAATGTGAACAACAAAAGCGCACGCTTCGCTCAGTACGATTTACCGCGAAATCGCGATGATCGACTCAACAGGGAGAGTGTAATTAAATTCGAGTATTTATCACCATGCCGGTTTAATCCTTAATGCTACTATTGATCACTGATAGTAATTACGATATCGAAGATTATCTCCGTTGGCAAAAAATATTTTGAATATACGTAGTTTATTCTTAGTACAAATTATTTTTTAGGGGAACATATCTATATGAATTATAAAAAATATCTTAAATAATATCCTGTTTTTAGTTATTTCATTGCCAATGTTTCAATCATACTTTTAACACTTAATTAATGATGTTAGCAAGATAAAGTGTACGAGTATGTTTTTTTCTGTGTCAGTAATTTTTTAGCAATTAGGAATTCTGTCACCTAGAAATGGTTGAAAAGTGATGCTGTAAAACAAGAGGAGACTTTGTATCGCGATAAAAAGTATCAGCTCGAGTCAGTGTATTAGCGGTCGCACCATATTTCTCATTATACCGGTGCGAGGTGTATGTTTCTTATTATCCCCGCCTTCCTCCCTTTCTCTTTATCTCTTCCTTTCCCTTCCCGTCGTCAATGCGGGCGGTCTCGGAAAGTCAGCCTAGTTGGGTGCAGCATTGCGTTCGCGCATGTGCCTCTCGTCCAAGCTTGTTAAGGGCCCCTTGTGTCGTCCGTATTATCCCGCCTGCCGGCGTTTCCTGGATCGTCGCGTGCTCCGCGATCGCGGGGACCGGCCTTAACCCGATGCACGTGAGTGTGTGCGTGTGTAACGAGGTGTAATACGCTTCCCGATCGCGCTATGATCTTTGTTAGATCGCTAATGAACGCTGCACGGAAATCGCCTCGAGATCTGCGCTCCGAGAAGCTGATTGTCATTCGCGAAACAAATCCAAGCTAATCTCTTTCCTTCTCTCTTTTACCCCAGTAGATTAATGATTGATTGTTAAACGTTGTCGAAGTTGCAAATATCATAAAACTTTTTTGTGATGGAAGATAAGACCAGATTAATTATTTATATAAGACTCAGGTTTTGAGGAAAATTTCTTTCTTTCTTTCTTCCCCTCGTAAGACGAAAATTTTTTTATAAAACTATGGTAAAATGGCAATAGCTTTTTATTTATAAGGAATTGGTTGTACAATCATTCTGTAAACTAAACTCCAAGTGCAGACAACTATCAGAAATATAAAATATCTTGAAACTTCAAATGAGTTTATTCCAGTAGAATTTTATTTCCAGGCTTACAGAAATATTTAGTGGCAAAAATTAAACGCAATAAATTATATAGTTTCCCTATTTTATATATCAATTTTTACAAGATAAACAAATTATTGCAAATTATTCCACGTAGATATTACAATCTATTTTTTGAGTTCTTGTTATGCTGCGCAAATTATTCAAAATTACTCTAATGCAGATTGTAAAAAAAATAATTATCATTGTATGGGAAATTATAGTCAGGTTCTTTTCTATTCAGAATAAACAATCACTTCTACTTTTACAGCTTGATCGTAATACTTGTGTCGTTTAATGTCGAATCATTAGATCTTGCACAAAGTCGGTATTACTTTTCCTTGCAGGTAGAGTAGAAACAACGACGCGTGGAGAGTTTGATGATAACGCGGCGATACTATGTAACGATCAGGTCGTACACGTGACGCAGTAGATACAAGGAAGTACTTGAGTACTCGAAGCACCGAATAGACCGGTATTCCGAGACAACAACATAGAGATCGCGTATCGGATATCTCACGAGTAGAACGCCGTCAATGCTATGCAACCGCGTTAATTTTCTTGCCAGAGAAACGCCAACGTGATCAATCTCGAATTAACAGTCTTGAACACGAACGTTGACATAAGACTTACAATGCGTATTAATTCTTATCTCATGAGAGATAAAACATAGTACATCGCAATTGTGTATGATGTGCCTATCAAAGTAAAATGTGCCATAAAGTTTTATTATTGCAAAGTAATTTAATAATATTACAAAGTTTCCTCAAATCTTCCAATGTCGATTTCACCATGTTCGTCAAAGATTTCACGATTCCACATTTTTCCACGTTTTAATCGTTGCATCTTTGCTTATATCGATGTTTGCACTCCAATCTTTGTCTTCGTCGGTTGCATGTCGAGTAGCTTTAAGATCGCGAACGACCTCGCAGAAACGAGGAAGTGCCAGGATATCGGATGGACCGGTATCCCGAGTTGCAGAGAACGTGGAGGTCGCACTAGCATCACTTTTGTGAGATGCTTAGAAGAAGCGGGGGGAGCAATGTATGTAGCAGGGATGAGAGGTTACAGAGGTGAAACACGGTACAGATTATGGGAATACAAATTAGCGCGACCCGGCTGTGAACATGTGCCGAGTGCATTTAAATCTATCTGGTGGTTCGAAAAATCTAGTGAAATTTTGGTGAAATAAGTACACCGATAAGGCGAAATTTTCGCTAAAAAAAGATTCCGATTTCAGCTTTCATTTAATGCTAGCAAACGGCACTAATGACGCTTAGAAGTTCAGAGACGTTCAAAACAAACTCGGAAGTTGAGGGTTCAACGAGACTCGCCGTAACGAGATTTTCTCGTGGTTCGCTCGCCGGCAATCGCAGATCCGCGATTCGCGGAAGATACGTTGATCGCGGCTAGTCGTCAGAGTAAGGCTGAGAAAACATTCCTCTCGCAATTATGACATCATGCGCTAAAATCATTCATCAGTGTCAACGCTACGGGTTTTCCCATGTGTTTATTCGCTCAGGTGTTTGCGTTCGTCGCCGGTAATCAATCTTCGGAAATTAGCCTTCGCTTGTGCAAAATTCCTCCCTGATAAAACTCAAAGGGTGAGATAACGCGAAAAAGTGCAACGTAAAGTGTAAAATTAGCGGAAAATAATACAAAATAATGAGGGTATTGTACAGTAAAAACCTGCGATGATTCCGTGAAAGAACCCGCTAACAAGAAAACTCGCGTGTCAAGAGCCAAATAACGATCTTTCGAGAAAGGTGTAACGAACGAGAAACTAAGCCGTTGCACTTCGTAGCGGCCGTGCCTGCAACTCGGAGTCGAAGTCGTCTCTGGTATCGAGAGATTCACGCGACGAATTGAACGATACGGCTGCACGAAGTGTTTATGGCGTTTGCGGCCCTCGAAGCAGTAGGTCAGCGCGATCCGCGCGAACTTTGACCCCGTGCAAGCAAGATGCGCTATTTGCACTTCCGGCAATTCTTTCACCCACCTGATGCATTCCCACCGTGCGTCGCGTTCAATGATTTGTGAAGCAGTAACTCATCTTGCGTTTGATTTAATTAAGTAACGGTGTCGCGAAGTGTCACATGCCTTAACATGTATTTACTTATAAAATGTAGTTCACGATAGAGATAATTTTGTTCTTTTACAATTGCTTGAAATGTAACTATTCCAGACTATCCATTATCTTCTTCGGTATACGAATTTGTTAAACAACTTTAAATTCTTCTTATCATAAGTCTAAAGCTGTTTTTTCTGGTAACTTACGCGGTATTCGCGAAAATCACACAGAATGCGGAATCGACTCAAGAATTCCGACGTAATCGTCATTTACACGAGCATGTTGGCGCGTCGATTAATAATTAACTCACGCTCGCGATCGATCGACGCGTCGGGTTAAGCCAGCGTGTAGATTAGGCTCGCCATTTCCGGAATCCCGACTGAGCTACATGCGCACGCCGCAATTGAAAGTGCGGCAAGAAATAGGCAGTGCACCGCGGAGAGATAGCCGCCCGATAATCTTACGCCTATTAGCTTCGTTTAACCTGAAGTTCGCAAACTTGATATTAAATTTTATTACAACGGTATAACAGTATTATAGTAAACAAGCCTAACGTGCTGTTCTCTCATAGATAATATACTACCTCTTCTAACGTTGAATGAGGTAATAGAAATTTATCATTAAGAACTTTTTCGTCTTCAGGGTGATGTTAAAAAATTTATATGATATTAAATTTAATGTGTTTGTGCTCTTTTTGTTTCTTATATATGATGTATCATATTCAACCCTATTTTTATTAATTTGCGAAAATATGATTATATCAGACCCACTATGCAACTTTCCCAGAATATTGTCACCCGAGAGAATGGTGACAGTATACGTGCCCCAGAGACTCTCGAAAGATAACAATTCGTGAGAATGTCAAGCACTTGGAGCATAGTCGAGGGAACCAGCCACGGTGGTCCGTTTCGGTGTCCCATGTCATTGAATGAATTTCTTTCAAAGGAAACGTTCGCGAATTGACGGCATGAATAATTTATTTCGAATCATTTATTGAGCCAGATAGGAAAAGCGCCAAGCGACTTTCTCGAGTACGGCTTTTCTTTTCTCGTGGAGAAATGGGATAATTAACATGGACTATTGGCATTTCGGCTCACATCTGTGCGCGCAAGAATATAGTCACATATAGTTTATTGAAAAGAGGAAGAAGAAGATCCGATCATATTTTAAAAATAAGAGCATTGAGAGTTAGATAATCCATGGATCTGTCACTTCGGTCACATTTCAAGGAACTGAGAATTCCGAGAATTCGGAGAAAGCCGAGTCCTTTAATTTGGTGATCCAACGATCAGAATATTCGCGCTCATAAATACAAATGTGATAACTAGCATCGCGATCCCGACATAATAATACGTCTCACGCGAGATGATGCGCATACATGTTCGCCAACTATGCTATCCATCAAGGATTCATCGAACGTACGTGTAACGTGCCCTTAGCGCGAGATCCCGACGCTAATGTCGTGATAATTAAATCGACTTTACGACGCACTGAATATCAATCAGTCTGCCGAGCACAATGATTACATCTCGTTAACGGTCACTCATGGTGCTGCATAGATGACATTAACCACTTCAAGTGTTCTGCTCGCCAATGTAGGTTTACTTTCCTGAATACAAGTGTATCTTATGGGATGACCGTAGAAGAAAGCATAAACAATCGTGGATAATAAGCTGATATTACGACAAATTTGCGAGTTCATAATTGAATCCATTTGAATACTATAGAGATGCCCATATCAGTACTTGGATATTGCAATACGAGGGTCATTGTCATGATTGACAGACGTCAAATTCTCTTGTGATTTTCGCAGACATTTTTCCCAATGTTATTAATTTCTTCTCTATAAAATCTATTGCTCTCTCATCTAGAGAAATATTGCAAATGTATAACGAGCAAATTATTTAATTCTCATTCGCACAGCAAATCTGATAAAAAAGTATATATATCAAAATTTTTGAAAACATTTCTTTCTAAAAATTTTAGAACATTTTAAAAAATTTATCTTTATTTTCTTAATTTATTTAATACTAATATCTCTCAACAGAAAAATAAATTCTAATGGTTCGTGGCGGTGCAATTCTTCAAGTTATTTCAGATGGAAGCAGACATGGTGCGTTGTATTAAAATCGTGTTGTATTAAAGACAGTTAAGTCAATAAATTCTACGAGGAAAGAAAAAAGTTTAAAAGCCACTTGCTGAACAGTTATCTGCATCGCAGCCCGTCGTTCATTTAATCAATCGTACGCATTCACGATCGGCTCTCTAAACGCATCAATTCTCGCTTGGGATACGTGCGCCACATGTTAATGCATCTTCTTTTCTCTCTCTCTTTCTCTGCTTCCTCGTTTCTCTTCTTATGCTAGAAACGCACGTGCGTTTGTGTTGCAAGCATCCGCGAAGTATTTCTCCCTCGCGCGCATCTCAGCAATAATTAGTATTCAGGAAAGCAAGATCGAATCGGGTCCTCCGTCGAGATCGGAGAATCATCGGACCGTCGCGCTTCCGCTCGTTTTTAACCCGCATTCCCGATTCGCGGCGCGCATTCCACGGTATTAGCGTGAGCTGCGCGGCTTATTAATCTCACGATCTACGGAAGAGACGTCCGCTTATGCGCGAGCACGATTCTACACGACGGAAACCTGCGAGCTGGAAACGCGTCCTTCGCCCGAGCGTAATCCCGCGCGACGTCGCTCCACTCGTGCTTGCGCGCAATTAAATCCAACGATATCTCAAGAGATTACATTCCCGCGTATGACGGTCGTGCGTAGTTTGTGCCATTGAATCGCGTAAACGATGCAAAGTTTGTCGTCTTAGTTTACGATTTACAGCGTCCGAAGCACGCAGCGGCGCGGAAGGGATACGATCGACCGGACCGGTCGCGAAGAAATCGCGTTCCACGTCCCTCACCCTCGAAATGAGGAAACGTCGTTTCCCCGAAATCACGACATAACTTATCTAAACACTTAAGAGGACCGTTAGACGGGGCGGGAGACAAACCTTCGGGAGACAAAGGTTCGCGAGAGGCTGCTAATTGCACGTTTATGAAAACCGAGCGACCGAGGTTGTAAAAACGCTTTCGAGGCGGCGTTTTACACGACGGTAACGACGACGGTTGACGACGAGTTCCCACAAGAAAAGACGATAGAAACGCGACTTTCTGAAAATAGCGCAGCCGTGTATTCTTCACGGATCGCCAGAAGAAGTAGCACGGAGACTCGACTTCGGTAGGCGAGCGACGCTAATCGCCGCCGAGCGGCGACCTCGTTCTCGAGGTTCTCGTTGATGACCTCAACGAGATGCTTCGCGTCGAGGTTTCACCCGCTATCCGGGTGTCTGTCCGGGTACTAAAATCGCGACAATGATGCCATAAATCCGTCAACGATCCCAACGCCGCGAGCACCATCCGAGGAGCATCTGTTCCCTGCGGAACGCGAATGTCCTTCTAATTGCAATTAATTCGTGCATGCACTAGAGTCTCGGATCTATTTGCAGAATCAACATAATTAACACTTCCTCTATAATAAAAGAAAGATAAATCACAAACTGCGTATACGCAAGTATAGATGCGTAATTAGTTATAATAAAAATATAAGGAAAAAAATCATTAAATGTTTTGATTCATTTCGGAGCCATTCTTTTTTTAGCCATTGGAGAAATGGACTAAAATGTTTGATCGTATTTACAATTATTATAACAATAACTAATTAATATTACGCTCATCCTACAGTCACGCTTAGACTGTCATTGGTATTTCTTTCGCTATGATTTTACATGTCAAAGAATCTTTTTCTTTCACTCTTTTAACTTCTTACGATGCCAGAGTTTATTTCACCGGTACGAAAGTACTAAACGCTAATACGAGCGTAACGAACGTAGGCGACGGGATGATTTGTTAGATATATTTCCAAGTGGGAAATTAATGCACTCTATGTCTTCGCTGACGACGGGCGCGACAGAGTCGATAATGAATCAATTTTCATCCACCCAACGTGGATTAGCGCCTACCGCGTAAGGCGCGACGAGATTCAAGCCCATTCGCCTGTGGGAAGACGTCCACGGTCGCTGCTTTCTCCTTATGTAAGATAAACCATTCGTGAATAAAAATAATAGATCGCGCAAGTCACGTGTGTAGGTTGATTTTATCTGTGGTGAAAATTTCGTGGGAGATGCCTAATTAGCGTCAGAGAATGTTATCCAACGCATTTAAAGCAGCAAATTTGATTTCGAGAGTGTAATTCGATGAAGACTCTTTACTCTTGAATTAACTCGATGAAGACACTTTACTTTTGAATTAACGTCTCATCAATGTGCTTCATTCTAACAGAACTTTCAATCGGAAGATTCAAGATAGAAAACATGAATGAACATGGAATATGTCCATATTCCATGAAATCAGTTTAGATTAGAATCGCGCCTAAGTAATATCTACAAATTAGGTTTTTCATTTTTCATTTTTACTTTGAACCTTTTACCAAGATTTTCAATATTTCAAATTAAAAGCTTTTAACATATATAATTGAAAGCTGATAAATTGAATTTTTAATTATATTTCAACATCTCTTTACATCTCTTTTATCGATTTCGATTTGTTCTCTCTTCGCTTTTCTGATTTATGAATATTTATTGGTATTCCTACTCAATATACTTTAATTCGATGTAACATCTAATTTTATTCACTCATTACTATATATATGTGTGTATGTGTGTGCAATGTTGCTCCTTTCTCCATATATTATATACATGACTGTCATTTAAAAAGAAAAAAAGGAATTAGCCCGTAACAATCTTGGAGAAGCCGATACAGTCGTTAACGAGCTATTGATTAAGCGACTCATTTATAAATATGACAGCGTTAATTACAAGCATTATATCGATCGCGAATCAGACGACGCGGCGGATTAATGGCGGTCCCGATTTAGTCGAAGTAGCGCTTGGAAGATGAGACGGAAAGATGGCAATTTCTTACGCGTCGGATTCTAGCTTTTAGCTTCTAGCGAGCCAACCAGTGTCTACTGTACTGTGCGGACTGGCTTGATTAAACTTGGTGATTAACCACTAACGACCATGTGCTCGTCCACTTAACATAAATCGCTGATTTACAAACTCCGTAACGCCGCACAAGGTCGCGACATAAATTCATTAGTCGATCGAATTTATCAGCCGTCAACCTGAGATCTAATGGCATTTCGGAATGTCTTACGATTAAAATTCAACAATTCCTATGCCCGATTATTTTACATGTAGAATGCCGGTGACCGGCAAAAACGTAAAAGATCTCCACTGTTAGACGGATTTATTACAATCTATTACCAATTTATGAAGCAATTTTTAGTTTCGTATATTTATGTCAATTATTTTGTTATTTACTATACTATTTTATTTCTTATGTCTTAATCCTTATCGATAAGTTTATATAATGTCTGAGAAATCTAAAAGAAACCAGCTTATCTTATATCTAGAAAATGTTAGAAATACTATTATCTAATTTAATTATCTTGACACGAATTCATTTATCTTCGTTTACAGAATATGTAAAGAGATTTATTTATATCTGTTAAAGATACTTTAATTTAAAGAACTTGTTCTCCAAAATGAATCCTTCTTTCTATCGTTTCCTCAATATTTTTTTTCTTTGTGACTATATCATTTCTTTTCTTTATAAATGAACGGTGTTATACAAAGATATCATGTATATAAAACCTGTCACAAATATAAATTAAATTTGAAATGCACAAATTTTCTTACTCAGCAAAGTATACCGCATTTTATTAGAATTAGTCAATAATTTTTGTACAACACCGTTCAAATAATTATTGCGCACGGCGAAACCAGGCGCGACTAAATATTGGCGCGTTCGTAATTACAGGACGTGGTGCACCGCGCGTAACCGCGGCTCTCGTGGGCGATGGAGAAGGTAGGTTGATCGCCACCCCGGTCCGCAGGGAAAACATCGCCGCAAAGAGCAAGGAGGATCTCGCACAGGAGGCGGCCCTAGTCCTACAGCAAGCGGGCAGCCTTCACTGCGTGGCACAGGACAATCGACGCCTGCCCGGTCGTTTCAGCACCCTGCCAGCGCGTCGTAACAAGAAACGTCCCGATCTGCCAATCGATGTAAGATCTCGCCGCGGTAGTGAGGAGATCGGCGCTACAACCGCGGACCTCGACACGCCGCGGGCCAAGAAGAAACCACTGGAGAGAAGCGCCAGCGATGCCAGCGCGAAGAAGCTGAAGGGCTCGCTCGCGCGATTCTTCTCGCCGAATTTGGAGAAGCACCGAAAGCCGGTCGGCCGAAGCGTGAGCGACGCAGGCTCCTGGACGCGCAACGGTGCGCAGCGCAAACGAAGCGGCAGTGAGAGCGAGGGCTCGCACCTGAGTACCATCAGCCAGCGAGCGAAGAAGCAACTATCGCCGATAATCGAGTCGTCACCGCACGTCGATCAGCAGCCGTTCCACTTCGGCACCGTAACTGCGGATCGCGAAAATAACAATCGACCGGAGCCGAAGAAGTCCAAAAAACAAGAGGAGCGAACGAGTCCGGGTATCAATGTCGACGAGGTGATATCGCGAGACGTCGAAGTAAGAGAGACGATCGAGGGAACGACGACCGACGAGCCTGCGAATAGATCGCCCAGCCGGGAAGCTAAAGTGATCGAGCATCACATATTCGTGGAGGGTAGAGACGACGAAAAGAAAAGGGAGACCGATCGAAAAACCGCGGGAACTAGCCGTACCCCCTCGCCCTCGAAGGAATCGAAACGCGGGAGAGACGAGGTCGACGAAGCGGGCACATATAGTATGCCACATAGCAGCCGCTACGATCTTCAGAAACGCAACGAAGAATCCACCATTCACAAGATGATCCATCGACTATCCAATGACCGTTCACCGCCGCCGCAGCTGACCAGGACGATGGTATCGCCGTCGCCGGGATTCGGTCACAATAACAACCGGCCATTTTCTTACACCAGACCAAATGACTCCTGCAGCCCGCCGCCACCGGCGCAGACCAACGTCATTTACGCGCAAGTGCAGCCGGACAAGAAGAAGGCCCAGCGGAGCCATTCCGACAGCGACGAGGGCCTCGGTCTCGAGAGGAAGGACTCCTCCCGCGAGAATAGTCCCGCGGAGAAGGAGTACCGCAGAACCGATTATTCGTACAGCAGTGATCTGCGTCGCAACAATGAGATCAACACCTTCAAGTCGAGATATGAGGAAGACCGTAAGAACAGCAGCCCTTTCAGCAAACATTTGGGCGGCTCGAAGGACTTCATCTCTAGGACCACCGAATCCACGAGGCGTCACGAGTTTGATGAGATCGACAGGCGTCTCTACGACAAACCTGAAAAATACACATCGACCGTGTTCGTGGATACTTCTGGTCGAGGTAGGGCCGATGGCATGGACGCCAGACGAAGAGACAGCGGCGAGCTGTTCTCGAGACAGAATGAGAGCGGGATCTCGCATAAAACGTCCGAATTGAGTGCTCGACGGGATTTGCTGGAGTCTAGGATCAAGTCCAGACTGCTGGCCGACGAGATGTTCGCTGCCAAGAACAGCGCGAACGTACCAGTGAAGAAGTCGAGCGAGCACGAGATAATCGACAAGCCGATAGTACCGTCGCCAGTCACACCGAATCGGATCGCGTCGCCGAAACGATACATGGATACCTATATCACGGAAAAGCGCACCAACAGCAACGGCGAGAAGTACATCTTCGAGAAGGAAATACACGAGGATAACGGCAAAGTATACGGCTACGAGAAGAAGATCAACAAAATCCCGACGAACGGCTACGTCGATACAAAACCGAAGGACGGTTATACCGTGGAAACCAGAACAGACAAATACGGCGATAAATACATCGTGGAGACGCGAACGCACGAGGGTTATACCGACAATTTCAAGCCGTTTCTCAGCGATCGAAGTCGAAGCAGCCCGGAGGAGAGATTTCAGACCGTCAGAAACGGCGGCAGTCCCTACAAACCCCCGCATTATCTGCCCGAGGGGACCTCTACGACGACAAATCACTTTCGCAGCGAGTCACGGGAGAACGACGAGCTGTCGTCGCCGATCATCGCCAAAAAATTGAACGAGCGCAAGTTCTCGAAGAGCGACGATTTCTTGGACCGTGAAAATCGGCCGATCAATCGAAACGCGTATCTGCCGAAAACGAAGAAACCTTTCGAGTCGATCCGCGGCATGAGCAAATCGACACAGCGGTTGGACGAGGTCGGGGAGAACGCCAGGGTGCGAGCGCTCAGAAGCGAGTACACCACGAGGTCGCACGAGAATCTGAGCAGCCACACGGGTTACGTTAATGCGCGGGACATGAGACGTCCAACCGCGTTGCTGGATAGTCCGACAATAAACGGACGCAAAGAGAGATCGCCGTTCGCAAAGCGTCACCTGGACAGCCTGCACGAGGGCCCGAATGATGACTACGACACCGACATCTCGCAGATGACCAGCAGTCAGCTGGAGTCTAAGAAGTACTACAAAGAGACACGCACCACGCAGAGGTACACGAGCGGCAATAAACATCCGATCCACGACGATTACGACAGTTCGCCGCCACGAATACGCACCGATCGCGGCGGTTACAATTCCAGTCGATATGATTCGGACACTACCGCTAGGGACTCGATACGTTGCGAAACCCGCTACGATGAGGCGCGCACCTTGAGGAAAGAGCACCGCAAGCTGGACGATGATCCCAAGAAACCATTGAGACGATCGCGCAATCGGTTGGATTACTTCGACGATTCCGACAGTCCGCGAGGAAAGGTGTCCTCAGTCAGTCGCTTGGAGACCTTCACCGAGACCCCAACCAGACCACCGAGGACCTATCACGAGGGCAAGTCGAGGCACGCGAGGCAGGAGGTGCGAGGACACACCGAGCGTCGTCATCGCGAGACCAGGCTGAGCGATCCGGATCGAAAGGATCGGCTGGCCGATTCCGGGATCGAGAATGATTACAGGAGAGACTCGCAGGAAGCGGACAGGCGCGAGCAGCTCGAGTCCGAGGATGAGGGTTTCGTCAGCCGACAGTTTATCAAGCACGAGCGACGGCACACCGATCGCAACATGAATCTGACGCCGACGTCCGAGCAACGCAAGTACGACAAGTATGCGATCGACTCGTCGTCGAAGCCGCCGTTGGTCACCGCGAAACCGCCTTCCGGCGCCGCCGATAAAAAGTACGAGAAGAAGGCGGCGAAAAAGAGCGGCACCATGAGCAAAGTCAAGCAGCTGTTCAGCAAGAAAGAGAAGAAGGCGAAGGAGGAGAAGAGCAAGAAGAGCGTGAGGAGCGGCAGCAGCGGCGCCTTGACCGATGACGAGGTGACCATGAGGTATCGAGAGTACCGCGGATATCAGCTGAGGAGCGCCAAGAGCGCGCGAGATTTGGGCAGCGACATCAATCAGGTAGGAAATTTTTTTCCTTTCTCATCTGCGCGGCCGGGACCGCCTCGGTACGCGCGAGGTTAACTAACTCACGTTTAAAGCCTCGGTCGAGCTTGGGGTTACGTCGACGATGATAGCCGGTGATTGATTGATTTTGGCATCTCAACTCTCTCGGCCAATGAATCGGGCGTCAAGAGAGGTCAATGGAATCGCGCGGATACATCGTAGTGTATCGATTGAGAAAAAAGTAATATACCGGAAGTTTTCGTGCGAGAAGATGCAACGGTTAATCATTAACGAGAAACAGAATAATGTATGCATAAAATAGAGAAGGCCGCTAATTTATCTTCTGCAATTTTCTGATATTTATGAAAACAGGCTCTAAAAAGAATATAGTTTTTGCGAGGATAAAATTGTACAATTAAAATTTATTTTTAAAAATCGCAAATTAAATTTTGTTTGGTAATGGAATTGTAAATTTGGAAAAGCAATTTATCTATTCATTTTCCTGTTAAATATTATTATTTCTCAATTGAGAGTTATGTACATTCATCTATCACGAGATGAGTCAATATCTGGAGAAGGAGAAAAATCTGAATGTGCATGGCTCATAAACTCAACCCGTTCGTTCCTCGTACATCGTATTTCCGGGGTTTTCCAAGTCGTAACATTATCTATGCAAATACATAGAAAGTATATAGTGATATATCTAGGTGATCGCGCAGCTGTAAACGCATTTCAAACATCATCCCCGTTACTCCGAAATGAGATAAGGCTCATGCGACATTAATCAGGATGACCACCGTGCGCGAGGCGTACGGAGAGTCACAGGGCGTTACGAGATTCCTGTTCCGCTTACGCCGTATTTATGCGATTGTCGCGGATTAGACCGGCGACGGGGGCGAGGAGAGGCCGTTCCCGCACGAGAGACGGTGTCGCTTCCGCGATCGACCGTCGAATAATTTCTCGCGATTTTTCTCGCGCGTCTGTAATCCGCCGATGGACGCTACAGACACGACGGTACAGACGGTACGCGCCGGAAGAAGCCGATAATTGGGCGCCAACTCGAGTTGTGTCGACTGCCGTTGCAATTGCGTCACGCCTAACTGTACACCTAGCCGGCCTTATCATCTAGCTGAAAAGCGCGACTTTAACGGGCGACTACGCGGTAGGATTACACCGTCGCCCACGCCCGTGCGGAAGCGCATTTCGGAGTATCTGTCATGCGAACGCACACGCAACGATGCGACAAGGCAACACGAGATTCCTGTGACTCGAGCCTGCGAAACTGCATAGACTCTGGCACGCATACTGAATCAACTTGGCTCGTACTTTCATATTAAACGTCATGACATTTGTTATTATTAATCTCAGTATGCATAACCTTCCACGTATAATATGCAAAAACAGTAGTTCCCGTTACTTAATTAACTATTTAGTAGAAGATTAAAAAATTATGAAAACTTTGTAGGGTACAATTTGATTATACGCAAGACACGTTTAAGGTGTTTTGAGATGTCAAAAAGAAAAGTTCATTTATTAACATACGCGATACTCCTTTGTAAGAATCAAATATTTTAACTTGCGAAAATCCCAAATTATGAATTATTAATTTCATTCATTGAAAATGTTACTCGGGAAATTAATGATATTTGTGCATAACACCGTCTTAGAATTACTGCGTTTGATTCATTTGCTACTACGACAATGGACAGTTACGAATGTTATTGTTAGGCTCGAATCTGTACGAGGCACGATAGGCTCGTCGATCTCGCGAGTTAAGCGGGATAGACGTTACTCTGTAACGGAGCTTTCGCTGTCGGACGTCGCCGGGGTCCCGTATGAAGAGTAATGATACGGCGTCCGCGAGCGATCATCGACATAAAAGCCCACTGCCTCCTCTCTTGGGAAATAAGTCGGAGCCGCGGCCGCGAGACTCACCGGACGTAACATTTAACCCGAATGATAGATAATTCTCCGCTCGCCGTGGCCTGAGGAAATTTTTCCTCGCAGTAAATCTCGGAACGATCGTTATTCCTCGATTGCGCAACTCGTCAAGATCGCTCGCCCGCCAGGTATTCAATTTCGCGAGGAACTGACGACGCGCGCGCGACGTCATATAACACACAAAGCGACATTCAACGCGCCAAGGATAGCACGTCTTTTTTCTGCTTCTATTCTGATTATAATCGGTCATTTAACATTCCGATTACCGCGTATCCGCGTGCGTTCAAAGTACGATAGCGATCGGTCCGGACAGCTCCGTCGCCCCGACGCGACGCGGCGACGAGCACTCTCCCCGGCTCTAATTTCCTGCGATCCTCTAACTTGATTACGCGCGAGCACGTGTTATTAACACGCGTTCTCGCCGCCGCACTCATCCGAGTCGATTTACCGCGTGCCGCGTTACGGTCGTAACGATTTGCGGCGTGGCGGCGAAGGTCGCAGTTGCGGCCGACCGTGTTGCAAGCGCCCGGGCAAACGGCGTCAGGTGAACGCACGAATATAAAATATCGGCGTCATTATCTAATTAGACGGACACGCCGTAAATAACGACGCTTAGTGTATCACATCGTTCCCGCTGCTACTCGCGTAGAAAGATAGACAGAGTTATCGCTCGCGCGCTCTGGCATTCGTTCGTCGCTCAAGAGCGTTTTCACCGCGTGAGTTGTGAGAGTCGCTCGTTGATGGCTCGTGATGGCTATACCCACTCGTGATTCTCGAGCGAAACGAACCTATTATCGTTGCCGCAAACCGCGGAAGAATCGACCTCTTTGACAATTTCACCAATCGTTCTCAAATTTGCGTTAATGAATGTTGAATCGACTCATTCTTAGCTATTCATTCAAAATAATGAATTAAATGTCGTTCATGATGTCGCTCTGTTGACATATACTTTAAGCGCATATTTGCATCTCATTCGTAATACCAATTATTTACTTACGCCTATTTAAAAAAATCATTTTCTACTTAAATAACGTACACGGAAAGAACGGTTTTGCTGAAATATCTAAAAATTTGGTCAAATGCAGATCTGAAAATAGTTTTGTTAGACCATCAAAAGTAACTAATTGTAAATAGAACACTCAAGAATGATGATAATGCTGCCAAAAGCATTGTTATGCAAAAATAATTGTTATTATTCTAACAATTATACTTACTTACCTTTGATGGTCTAACAAAATTATTTTCAGATCAGTATCTGGCCAAATTTTTAGATAATTACACGGAAAGAATGGTTTTGCTGAAATATTAAAAAATTTGGCTAGATACAGATCTGAAAAATAATTTTGTTGGATCATCAAAATAATTATGTAGGACGCCTAAAATAGTTGCTAGAATATCAAAACTTTTTGCAGCGTTATCATTATGTTGGAGTGTCCTACATAATTATTTTGATGATCCAACAAAATTATTTTTCAGATCTGTATCTGGCCAAATTTTTTAATATTTCAGCAAAACCGTTCTTTCCGTGTAGATATTTTAGATATTTCAGCAAAGCCATTCTTTCCGTGTACAATTTCCGCGACGAAATTGCGAAGATATACCTCGAAAGCACTACTCGATACTCTATTGAATTCTTGACGCCCCGAACAGATGTATCGGCGCGTATGTGCACCTTTATTCGAAAGAATTGGCCCGGACAATACGATAACTCGCTGAAGATTGATACACGTGCTGCGAGAGGCGTTGAATAGCTCGTAGGTACGATCAGTGTCAGTGCCATCGCTATCGATGAGAGATTAATGGACCACAGCGTGTCGTCGGCGCGGCGGTCGGATCGAGAGCTGCCGACTCGGGAAAGAAGCTACAATAGCAGAGAAGGCGAGCGTGAAACGCGTCCACGACGGTCTCACGGTGGGTCGGCGTGTCGTTACACAACGCGTTACACGGCGCGTGTGTGCACCGATCGGCGCTCGTGACAGGTGTTTGTGCGTCGTGCGAGCACGAGTCAGCGAATTGAACCGAGACCGGCGGCGTCTCGAATTTACACGCTCCGGTCGCGGGCTAATAATCGTCCCGTTGCGAACGTACCTCGCGATCGGCTAAGCCAGTTATTAGGACATTTATCTCGTCGGACGATCTATTTATTGAATCTAATTCGCTTGCCGCGTGCTCACCTCGTCTTTCACCCTCGCTTCTCATTCTCTCCTTCTCGCCGCGCCATTATCCCCTTCGCCCAATCTCGCGCGTTCCGTTTTCTGTCATTCCGCCTCCGTTAATACCCGGCCTGACTGGTGCTTTCGCACTTCGTCATTAATCGCGGCCACGTCGCCCTGGGACACGACGAAACCCATTTGCCTCTCCCGCCGCGTTCGACGGCGAACGCAGCCGACGCATTTTCGCTCGTTCGCCGGCCATCGAAACCTTCCTCCTCCTCCGCTTCCTCCTCTAGTCCCTCCTTTATGCTTCTCTCCTCTCGAACGAGTTATACGACTAGGAGCAAACGGACCGCAGCGTGCACCGACGAGGTGTCCGCCCGTTCTCGGCGGAGACCTTGTTTTCTCACGGCGGGACCGCAAGACTCCTCGTTGCGCAACTGTGCAATTATAAGGCGCTAACATAAGTACCATTTTTCATGTAAAAGTGCCGGGATCTTTGATGAATTTACGGTTGTTAGCTTTGCGATGCAACTCTCAATATGGAAGTATCAACATATCTGATCGTATTTAGCAATTATTCTTCAGAATAAAATAAAATATTTTATTGTTCTTTCTTATCCATTTTTTAGAAACCAGATTAGCGAAATAGCGAAAATATATAGTATAAAGTCATAGAGGACTATTATAATAGTATATTTTTCGTCGCATTATTAACTAATTATAGTTCACATTTTATATATAGGGGAGAGTAGCCTAGTTTGAACCGCCTCCTAATTTGGACCGCCCCATTTATTTCCTTTGTGGGTGTAAAGTATTGACATTTAACGCCAAAACCTATAGGGCGGTCCAAATTAGGAGGCGGTTCAAATTAGACTACTCTCCCCTATATAGTTTCTAATTTAAAAAATGAATAAGAAAGAACAATAAATATTTTATTTTATTCTCAAGATTAATTTCTAGATACGATCAGTTTATTCAATTATAGATAGTGTAATTTCATATCACGTAAAATATCAATTCCAGTCGGTGTACCATCCTTGATTGTGATTTCCCACCGCGTAACTGCGTACGTGCACGTCGAGATCTTCGTCGCAGGTGTCCATGCGCGCGCGTGCGAATCGAGTAGCGTGTAAAGCTGGACGCGCTCGGCCACGGCTGGAGGCTGCGTGCGCGAGATGATCGAGCATTATCGTATCTCGGAACACCCACGCGCGCGGCCGCCACACGGCGACGAAGGAAAGAACGGGCAATAATGTCGCGGACGACCGACCGACCGATCGACCGACCGACCGACCGATCCACGCCCAGGTGCAAAGACGCACGTTCTCTCTCGCGAGCGCTGTTTACCGTCGCGAACGGCTGCACTTCGCTTCGGCTTCGCGGAGGCGAGGGTGCTTTCGCAACGACCGCCGGCGTAAAAGGGACCAACGACGTAGCGAAAGGGAGACGGGACCGGGCGGCCAAGGGAGACGGATAAGGGGGGGGCACGCCGGGGAGGGCACGCGCAAAAAAGGCCCATTAACTCTACCGTAACCCGGCAAGAGAGGTGCGGATCCCCGTGGCGCGGCTTGCCTTATACCGCGCTAATTAATAATAAATGGCCGTAAAACGAAAAGAGTATTCTTTATTTTGTACCGCCGCCGCCGACGCCGACGCCACCGCATGGAGCCCCCCTTCTTTCTGGCTGCGCTTTTTAGACAGCCCGCGTTCTAGCCTCGCGTCTCGCCAGTTTCTGGTATTATTCAAATGTGAATATTTTACCTCCCGCTTATGTAATAGCGATAATCGCAAATCGTTCTAACGTCTCACTTTCGTCACGCTTATTCGAGGAACTTACGCGTTATCGTGTTGCATTCAGCCTTAACGCTAAATCGTACGTCCGTAGCGTATTGAGCTGTAAGTTATGTTCGCACAATCTCTGATTGTCCGTAGGGGATTTATCCGAGGATAGAATAAATCTGTCTGTATATCTATCTGCCTATCTATCTATCTACCTTACTCGCCGATTAATACCGCCGTTTTGCGGTAGCCAACAATCGGGACAATTGCTTACGCGTACGGTGTCTTGCAGCAATGGCAATAATTATGGAGTGTCGCGGCTCATGTAATCTAGTACTCATGCAATTTTTTTCAAACTCGCAATAGCGCTTACACTTTCGCGAACACAGTCTCCAACGATTCTCCGCGCAAATGTCTGTCCTTAAGAAAATACGTAAGGGAACGTTTCAACTTACGGCGGCAGTAATCGTCCATCGCGAATGCTTCCCCTAAGCGTGTAGGGCAATTAGTACACAAAAAGAACGGTTTTGCTGAAATATCTAAAAATTTGGCCAGATACAGATCTGAAAATAATTTTGCTGAACCATCAAAATGATTATCACAAAATGATAATTAAAAGAAGGACTAATGGGAGTTAGCTCAGAAAACAAAGCGCAGTGATATAATTAAAGTTGATATAATAAAATTTCAATACAACGACCCTTCAACGTACGTTTCGGCTAACTCTTTAGCCATCTTCAGCGTATGACAATGAAGAGATGGAGCTTCAGCCCAAAAATTATATTAAGTGTCTCTTCATTGTCATACGCTGAAGATGGCTAAAAAGTTAGCCGAAACGTACGTTGAAAGGTCGTATTATTGAAAAATTTTATTATATCAATTTTAAGATGTATTAAATCTTTTCACCAAATTCACTGCGCTTTGTCTTCCGCGCTTATAATTATCATTCTTCTATTATCACTCTTATTATATCAAAATAATTATATAGGACGCACAAAATAGTTGCTAGAATATCAAAACTTTTTGCAGCACTATCATCATGCTTGAGCGTCCTACGTAGTTACTTTTGATGGTTTAACAAAATTATTTTCAGATCTGTATCTGGTGAAATTTTTAGATACTTCAGCCAAATCGTTCTTTCCGTGTATGCTATCGCGTGGATTCCGATCGCACGCTGCGATCGCGGCACAGATCTGTTGGAATCGGCGTTGCCGGGCGTGTGGATTTCGCGAAGAGGTGAACATACGTGTACGCTCGCGTGGAAAGGATAAGTCTATCGTAGGGCAGATCTCTGGTATGCGACGCGAGCCCCCCACACCGCCTCCACCATGCTACATCAGCACGAGCTGACCTACACACGGACGCGCACCCACCCGCGACGCAAGAGAAACGTATTCCGTTTCCATCGAAAGTTCACACTAATGGCATTTGCTCTACACTCACACCGTGCGCATTACACCCGCAGCCCGAGAGAGACCGGCCCGGTCGGCCCATTACAATTTATTAGCTCACCCGACGCGGGCGTGTTTGCAACTCTGTACGACGACTCGATATACCGGATTGAATTGGCCGATATCAACGCTTTTTGCGCGCCGATAGTCGGCGTGTCTGCACGCGCCGCAACTCGATCAAGCGTGATCGCGTTCGTGCTATTAGGGCCGGTGAACTGTAAAAACGCGATACGAGGAATAACGCGTGAAGTACAATGCTAACGACAGTAAAGTGACGGTGTTTTCAGACGGAAAACCGGAAGAGTACGATAGCCACTCAATCCTATATTTTACTGTAAACACTAAGATAGAATTGTCGTAATAAAAGCTAATAAAATATGGTATCAGCATTCTACTGGATTATTAAATGCTAAGTCATAACGAAAATATGGCAAGGAAGGAAAACGTTCGCTCGTGAAAAAAATCCAGTAAGCTAAATTGTATCAGTAATATTTAAAGATCTTACGCATCTCTTCCTATCTTGCACATTCATTTCGCAATATGATGTTCTTTAACATCCTGATATTAAAATGACGAAGTAAAGATAGCAAGAGATGGTCAGTATATGTCATAAAATCAGATCAAGACATTTCAACGACTCACGTCGTTTTGTGATGGAAGGCGATTGACGAAAGTGATGATGAAGAGTAAATCGGAGCTATATAATGAGATGCTAAATATCTGCAGATCATTGAGGATCGAAGCGCCGGTTGTGCATCGCGATATCGCGAGAGAAAAAGGAAGAGAGGGAAACGACAGCAGGACGAAGAGTGAAAAAGGAAAAGGCTCTTTGAATGTTTTCCGAGAGAAGGAAAGAGAGAGAGAGAAAGAGAGAACACTTTGGAAGCTAGATGCACTTTGCTTTATGGTAGGCGGATCATTCACACCTCCACTCTGGTGGAGGCCAGGTTGTTGTGCCTGGGTTAAAGGAAAGGAGCAGCTGGGGCTATATGTAGTAACTGGATCGCATTCCCCGCTCCGTGGGGCATAAAACCGCTGAGATAATATTGCCAGATAGGTTATTTATTGATATCTCGGGCTTAGGCTGCCTCTTAGCCACGATGCTCTATGCCCGGTGTGCCATCACGGAAACCTTCCGCGGGATCGCGCATAATGCCCCGCCACGTTAGCCTGGCCTCTTCCACGGTGCCTATATACGAAACCACCCGTGTAACATCCTGCTGGGGAACCAGGGTACCGTTGATAGCCCTGAGAGATGCGAGATTTGCTTCGGTATAACCTCGTCAAGAGCCCACGGCTTCGATACGGCGACGAAGAATCAACGGCGGTCCCTAAATAGCGCGTTTGATGTTCCTTTTTAGTCCATAAATGTACGGAAAGTGCGTTAACAAGTACTGTTTTATTAATTAAAAAATTAAAACGAATACCGTTTTATTAATTAAAATATTGCGGTCTGTATATAATTTGAGAAAACACTTTTCGGAGGTATAGTATATAGAACACTACGTTGAAAAAGTTATAGACTTTAACGGTCTCTTTAAAGAATTATAAATAACTACGTAAAAATCTCTTTAACAATTCTTACGACATTCAAACCCGATATCATTTATTTCGAAATTAAGAAATTTAATTTTATCTTTTTCATTCTCAAAGTTTCACCAAAAAAATCATATTCTTGATTTTAGAACAAAACTCTCTAAAGCTTTCCGGTAATCGAATATTCTAAAAAATTCAGAATATTCCTTTTTAAAAGTCTCTTGTAAGTGAGTATCACATAAGTATCACACGCGTGTTATATTACAGTTACATTGTTGAGTGGGATATTATGCTGCTTTGTGTTGAAATGTATTGCATGTTTGATTGTTTGCTGTAGACGAAAAAATAAATTCAATACGGAGATTGACAATTCTCAAGCAAGATTTGATTAGAGAACTTGTCCCAGAAGTTGGTTAGGTTGGCCCCCTCGGGCAGACTTCGAATTCACACTAAAGGTATATTCTAATGAATTAGAATATTTCATTCTACTACCTATTAGAGGGAAATCCTCTCACCTTTATGATATATACTTGGCGCTTATTTTAGTGGGAGATATTCTGTAGTTTATCGGATTATTCTATAATGTAGAATATGATTTTTTCGGTGATTAATAAGCAGACTTTTTTGTCCTTAATCGCTTACGAAGAGTATGTTTTTTATTACTGTAGTAGTAATCAGTTACAAATTAGTTACAGAATTTAGCGGCGATGCTGCGACATCCTGTATACGCGTCGTGTAGGTTTCAGTGTAGGTGTTGGAACGTAGGCGCGATATATTTCTCATCTCTCACGCGGAATCGTATTCGCACGTATCTGCGACGATTCGTTCGTTTGTTCGTGCGTCAGTTCGGTGCCTATAAACGCGGCGGGCAGTAAAGTGACGCGCGAATATCCGCGTCACTTTCCAATTTCTGTATACCGCCTTCTCGCTCCGTTTTAAGCAGGTTCGCTCGTCGTCCAGATCGGCCGCGATCGCGATTTGCATATTCAACGAGGCCCGCCGATAGCTCCGCACGCCTCCAACTGCTTTTTCCGACGCTTACGCATATTCGCTACACGCATATTTCGCGATATCCATGGGACATTAAGTTAACTCGTACCGTTATGAGACGCTTATACGGCGGGCGCCAAAGAAGCGGCGGCTATATCAACGTCGGAATTAAAAATCGCGATTAAACGAAAGTGGCGCGACGACAAGGTGACCTTTTCGCGAGCCATTATTCGAGAAAAATGAAACAGCAAGAAAATTCTAAAAATCATTAATGAGTTTGCTGAAGTAGCCTGATGATAGTTATGATTTTTAATCGGTCTCGATCCTTTAACCTTTAGAGAACTGCAAGACGTTATAGTGTCTCGAAATCAGTATCATATTTTGCATCCGATTATATGTTAAACATATATATTTTTTCTAGAGCAAAACTTTCATTAGCTTAGTCTTACAATTTATACAGACATAAAAGATCAAGAGGCATATTCTTTGCTATCACAGTTAGATTTAAATCAAGATTTACTCGAAGAGTTTCTGCCATCTGTTACTAAACATCATAAACCATTCGTTCAGGGTGTACCAAAAAGCTTTTCTTTATCAGCTCTTCACGATAGTGTTAAATCTTGGTTAGAGTAGGGGAATGATTAAAAAAAACTCTGCGGCTCTCTAAAGGTATTAATTTTCTGAGCCCACTTCCTGCTCCATTATCCAATCCTGGCTACAATATTGTGATCCAAAACTTTCCCACAGCGGCGAAAAAGGCGCAAGGGATAGACCGGAGGTCAGTGAAACGCGAGAGATCCGCGAACACGTCGGCGAAGTGAAAAAACGACGCGAGCAGGTTACACGGAGATTTCCCTCGACGGGGCGCACGCAGCACGGTTTCGTGCCAATCGTTGCGCCGGTTAGAAGTAATTAATTACGCGAACGAGCGATTAATGATGCCTCGAAGGTTCTCGTAGCCGAGCGGCTCGCTCGCGCTCGGCTGCGAAAAGTCATCCTTCAAGCCGTAGCTCGCTCGATCGGACCCACTTTCGCGACGACGCGATTTTTCCGATCCGTCGACATCGCGCATCCGCATGCGGGATACTCGTTCGATCAACCTTAGGCAATATACGCAGAATTGTACATGCATATGTAAATTCGTACGGGATATGTGGCGACATGTAAGAACATTGTAGAGATTTCTTGATATAGATACGCGCGAAATCAAGAAGGATGTAAAGATTTTGATTTGATAAACACGCGAGTGGATATACGACGAAAACATTTATTTAATGTATCGTAGCGTATTAATTAATGCCACGATATATTACTGGCGACTAATCTATCAGTGTTATGCTTAATCTCAATTTTTCTGAATACGCATCTTGGAAGACGACTCGGAAATAAGCTTTTTAATTTAACCCACAGAAGAGATTTGTTTCGACACAACTGGCCAATTTAATTTAAATTAATATATCGCGAATCGCGACGTTTTTCGACCATGGGTTTTGGTCCTTCTAAAGTGAATGAAATTAATTTAATGTAAAGAATTTGTTGCGAATAATTTTACCTCAGCCAGGACATTTTTCGCAACAAATTCTTTACATTAAATTAATTTCATTCACTTTAGAAGGACCAAAACCCATGGTCGAAAAATGTCGTGATTCGCGATATATTAATTTAAATTAAATTGGCCAGTTGTGTGTGTGTGTGTGTGTGTGTGTGTGTGTGTGTGTGTGTGTGTGTGTTGAAACAAATCTCTTCTGTGGTTTAATATTCACTGGCGGAGAATATTCCATCTCTTGTTTGCTTTTTAATTTAATTATATACGCAGCTCGGGGAGATTTCTGCGCAATGTCTTTAAACGCGATTGTAGGGCGGTGTAGAGAAAAATGCACAGGTTGACGAGGTATTTTCTTTTCTTTGCGACAATACTAGGCACGCAGAAGCAAAGTGCTGTGTCAACTTTGTCGACGGCATCGGAAAACAGCCGCGTCACGTAACACACTTTCCGTACACGGCGTAGCATAAACAGCCGCGCTTAGAACCTGGCGCGACGACGCGTCAGGTGCGACAAGGTCCCTTAAGACCCTCGTTGCATCAATTGCGCAGGTGTATGCGGTGCCGCATCGAGGAGCTAAATCGGGAACGGTGAGGTCATGGTGGTCGAGTCGGCTAAAGAGAGAGCACTATAGGCTGATTATCCGCAGGAGGTGTCGTCCGGACGTTTTTGGTATTAACGAGGTAGGCGATCTGCATAATTATGCAATGATCCGCCTGCAGCCCCGCCGCCACTACCACTGGGGCTGAAAGTCTAAAACAAATGAGAGCGATAATCTGCATAATTGCGCAATCACCGACATAAAGTGAGATTTTAATAATCGGCGCCGGATATGTGTCCCGCGCGCGGCTCTCGCTCGCGATAAGATCGCGCGTGGACTCGTTAAACGGCACCGTAATATCGCGTAGCGCATTTTGGATTTTATGATGCTCGTCGTGTAAGCCTCGCGACGATGTAAATCACTATTCAATACGCATATACGATCGTCGCATTAGCAGTCGTTGCGCGCGTAAAGTCCGGCTTTTATAGTTTTAATTTGACTAAGCATGTGCGCGAAGAATATCTCCCAAACATTATTTTAAATTCAGTTTTTTATGCCCTAAAAGTAAGTGATTTACAAGAATTTTATTCATCGATATAAAGAGTAATGAAGTAGTAAAGCTTATCTTATAACTAAACTCTTTTACAATAAATAATTTGGCAAGGGATTATATTAAAATAACATAATTTCATTTCTAATATTTTTTTATATTGATATTTTTTAGATTGATATTAATAATAAAAATACAATTTTACGGCCGCAAATTTGATATAGGATTTAAATAAATTTTAAGCGTACCGTTGTACACTGAAAGAAAGGCTTGGTTATAAAAATCCAAGCTTGGTTAATGTTATACCAAGCACCTTGGTGAAATAGTTTCAACTAAACGTATAATAAGTATTACATAATTTAGTTGGCTCAACAAAATTTGCTCTAAACAAAATTTGCTCTCTTATAATTATTACAAATGTTTATAATTATTACAAAATGTTTTGTTATTATTATTATAATCGGTAATAATAATCAAATACTTAAAACAAAATATACTAAATGCATCTCACAAGTTTACCAAGAATTTTTTTTTCAGTGTATGCTAAAACGATTTTCTTTCGTAAAAGCATTGTAATAATATTCATATGTGGCAAAAATTAATACAAATGCGAGATGAATGACCGGCGGCGTTGTTCGCCTCTTTCCAGGTAGTTCATCAATACGCCTCCGGTTAAAGGAAGGTCGAGCGGACTGCTTATGTAATTATTAGCTTAGTTACGACAACCTGTCGTGATATTACCGCGCGTGTGTGGTCTGTTTCGATGCTGATGGCAAACGGTGGCACAATACCAGGTCGGGTACATTACTACACGTCGATACCTCGATCGGCGCGCTTTGCTCGCCACTTCCTTACACGTCCACATCGTGTACACTTTCTTGCAAGCCCCGTCGACTAATCCGGACATTAACATCCAATGCCTGACTCACATCTCGCTCGCTGTGTACCAGAGCGAATCGGGAAGCCGTTTTTTCAACTAGTTATTAATACCAGCGGTACACGCATCAACATACTTTCTATAATTATATAAAATCACGTTTCCTGATATTAAGTTCTCCTTTGCCTGTAGCTGATTAGGGATCGAATTCCCGATCGATTCGAGCTACTCTTTTTCGACAGGGAAACAGTTATTAAATCCAATACAAAGATATATATGACTACATCAAATTATTTCCTGTCGTTTCGCTTCTTCTTTTTTACTTTCGCGAGATAAACGTAGAGATACATAATCAATAGAAATTGAGCAATTAAGCAAACGCTTTTCCTAATAGGAAACGATATTGATTACTATAGATTTAGATTTAGATATTTGATCAATATCTTCATACTTTTGATTTATTAATATTTCTGTCTGATAAATTCTCTTCAAATTGTAATTAAATGAGTTTCTAATAATTCTCCAATAATTTATACGTTAAGGGACATCGAGACGCATCGTTTGACAGAAAAACCTCGTCGACGTACAAACACTGAGAGAAAACGAAATAGTTCTGGCAACTATAATTTGGCAACTCTGAAATTTAAGTAGTTGCAACTAGTTTTACGAAGTAATATAGGAACTAAAGTAGTACTGAACACTATAAAAATATAGTCACGCTAACTACATTTGTAAACTATTAATTGATAGTGAAATAGCGACTCAACTATAATTACACAGTTATATAGACTTCATACAAGTAAGATATTATGACAACAACATTTTTCCAGTTTAAACAAATATTTAAACAAATATGTAGTTTATCCAACGATTTACTATAAATGGTTAATATTACTATGTTTTCTTAGTTCATATAACTTATTTGTTGTTGTTACTGCAACTTTATAGCACATAGTTGAGGCGCTATTTGTCCACAAATTTCTAGTTGCTGAAACGACTTTTTTCTCTGAGTGAAGTAGATATACTCCGGATTACTTTCAACGACGAAAAGATCCAGTAAAATCCCTTTCTCGGGGCTTATTGCCGCAAATGTAGACATCCTGTTTGTCTATGCGATACAAATTAACATTCCAAGTCGAAACAGCGGTACTTAACGCTATCTGTTGCTCAAATAGTAGTAAATGTTTTTCAGACCGTAAATAATACCAGGTCCGAAACTGGTTTACCCCCGCGCACCGAGATGAGATATGTTGTACTTTATTACATCGTTGCTTGTTTAACGCGCGCACATCTACGATCAAGCGTAAGCGGATTGTTATTATGCATGTGTTATAATTTTATAATCGCTCTCGTAGTAGCAGATTTAGCGATAAGTCGCCTAAGTGGTCGCTTAAGGCCGCGACTATCGAAGTACCCTCATCGCTCTATGAGATTATGTCTAGCTGCTTCTTACAAGTTTTTAATTATTAGTAAATAGTAAATAACAAATAAAATAATTTGAAAATTTTGAAACAAACCTTGTTCTTCTCTGTTTATTAAATGGTAGCACGTGCTATTTGCTATTTTATTTCCAAGATTTCGAAATTTCAAGGGCTTTAATCACATCATTGCGCTTAAAATCTCTGAAACTTCAAATCTGCTATTATACTACCTTTGGAATGTTTTGCGGGTTTTAGAAATATTACCCTAGCTTTCTTATCTTGTTTTGACAAAGGAAAATAAGAAAAGACAATAATTTAAAGTTAAAATAGAAAAATGTTATTAGCCTTGCTGTTGGCAGTGTTTATTCTGCCTAGTGAAGCCGATAGTCTCTAACGTCATTTGCATTCAAGCACGTGCCTAACTTGTCTAGGCGCAAGATAGACTTCGTTCGGCAGAGTGTCTTGAGAGCTCGTTATCCGATTTCCCATTGGCTCTCGCGATTCGCGCGATGCCGCCGACGAAGATTGCCCGGATGTTTTGCATAGTTCTGATTACGCGTTATCGATCCCGCCGAACGAGGCCCGAGCCTCGTCTCCTCGGGGTTACACGGCGGGTTTATTAACTCCTGTGTCAGTGTCCCGTGTCGCACTTTGTTACTCCGGCTGACAACGTAATCTCAGTACACGCTGCTCTGGTGCATGCTCGATAATCGATGCGCCGATCGCTAGTGTCATTGCCCAGAAGAAACATTGTGCGTAAAGACCTGTTTAGCATCGACATGACTTTCGACGCGATATCACGGTATCTGTTCGGCAAAATGAAGGCATAAATAATTTTTATTACTTTGGAAATAAAAAACGAGTATATATTATACTTTTAATAGAAATTCCACAAATAATTTATTACAAAATTTTATTTCGATATATATAAAGAGAAAAATTTTTTTTTAAGTATTTGCTCAGTTTCATTTAAAATCCATTTTCTGTTGTGAAAACTTCAATCCTTTCAAACGGTTAATCACAAGAATTAAATTTATACGAACTATGTAAGTGTGAGAAAGAGAAATTGCAACGACTTACACCTGTGAGACTTATACGGAGCCATTCGTCGAAAAGAAAATATTCTCGCGTACAATTTTCGATCCCACATGCTGCGTCATGTATTGTGAAAATATCGTAAAAAATATCGACGACGCGAGCGAGAGGTTGAAATCTATCCTTTAACGTGGCGCCAGCGAACAAAGATGTATGTGAAGTCTCTCTACGGGGTCACGCAGGTACAAACTCCGCATCGTCATTTTGTTCCGTATATGTTAAGTATGTTACACGTGGATTATGCCCGTGCACGTTTTAACTCGACATAATCGTATCCTTCCCCGTTGCGCGACCCACTTTGCAAGGTCGTGGGATCAAGCATCAGGCAGGTGCAGACAGTACCGTTTATTGTTTTTTAGCGGAATCGCACGCCACGATATATTATTCGGCACGCTTAATACGACATTAACCCGACGAATGTAATCATCTTCGACGTTTACATCGCGGATTCGCCACGAGCCGAACAGGCGGCGAGGGCTCTATTAGCGCGAAACCTGTTAGCGTCATTTTTTACAAATCTATTCTCACACTTCGTCGTATTAACGCTAGATCCATAAATATACGAGATATCCTGCCTTAAATTTTGCTCGAGAACATAAAAATGTTCAAAAGTACAAAGGACGTGTATGTCATAGTAACAGAGGAGCTTTTTCGACAAATACTCAATGCAACAAAAAATATCTTTTACAAAAATGCAAAGAAATACATTGTCACACAGGTGACACTTGCGGTATACGGGCGATACTCGTTCAAGTGCGTATGATAATTCGCGACGAGCGTATACCGCTACCCACTTCAATAATCTCCGCCGGTGTTCCCACGGAGAGAACAAAGCTATGCAGCAACAGGAGCGACGCGCACTTGTCGACGAGTTGCGAGTTCCGAGCGTGCGAGTACCGACGAGGACTACTCGAAGTATACAAGCATACTGTTGCGCCATCGCGAAGTTCACCTTATTGGAAATACTGAACGGGAAATACTCGGCAGCCGCGCGATTGCAAAAGGCAAACAATTGAACGTTCAGGAGATAGGGATTGTATTCGAGAAATTCGTACATGTATTATAATAAATGATTATTTCGTCTAATCAAACGCGGCGAACAGGAAAATCAACAAATCTTTTTTCAAGAACAACGTAATTATTTAAAAAATTTATATTTATTAATCAATTTGCAAATAAAAAATGTACTGTTAGAAATAATAACGTATGCATTTTGTTAATCAGGTATAACAATTTCCAGAGAGCACTGAAATACGAAAATTTATATATTTCATTGAATATAATTGAGAAACAATATTTCCTATATTTTATGAGGCAACCGACTTTTAGTAACAAATATACACAATACGAATTTTATATTTTAGCAAAATATATAATACAAAATTATATACCTGCGTTCTTTCTCTCTCTTTAATGATTTAGTTTTGAGAAAAGATCTTTTGTAATTTAATGTGTTTCTCGTTTCTCAAGGTAAGCCACTATTCTAAATACATTTTCGTAACATTTTATATGTGGTATTGTCCAAACAAAGACGCCTAACAGATTCGTCTCGTCAGATTGGCGATCTTGGTCAAGGAGTCGCTCACTTTCAAACCTAGCGAGGAAGAACGTGATGATCGATCGGCATGAAACAGTTTGTGTTTCACTTATATTTATATGATATATATAAAATAAATATCGAGCCGTTTTCGTGCCCGATCGTTACCTCGTTTACTCGGGCAGGAACGGCGCGGCGCCAAGCGATCAACCGTTGCTTGATGCATAAGAATCGATAATCATCGAAAATTCGAGGTCGATCGGTACCCGCGCACGATTCAGGCACTCGTGGAGCGTGCTAGAAAAATCGTCCACCAGCCTTGCACGAATTCGCGTATCGTAACACGATAGAAACTAGAAAGGCGCCCGCTCGCGGCCCGCAACGGCCTGTTTCCGGCTCTGCAGACACGTGCATCTCACGATTGCATCTAGCGATTGGCATTCTGGAAATTTCCGTGCCTGACGTGCGGAAAAAAAAAGTATCGAGAAGCATTCGCTGACGGCCGGAATGCGATTGTCCCGTTTGCGCAAATTTTTACGGTTTGCTACAGCCTTTAACCACGGCAACCATATTCTTCTTCTTATCGAAACGTAGCGTTATTTTTCTCATATCATCAGCAGATTATCGGGTGTGCAAGAGACTCCGCGACGCGAAACGTATCATTACAACATGTGCAGATATCTGTAATGACTCATCTTTCACTCTTGATTGAACGTCGATGAATGTTCCTCGAAAAACAACAACGCAACGATTTCTCGCGAATGCAATTTGCAAATCACAATGCTGTTACAATGTTTACACAGTCATAGTTAATCCCTGGATAAGTCCCGGCAGATTACAGATTACCGGCTGCAAAATGCTACCATGATTTACAATCATAAGGCGAATCTACGCTTGAAACCTTCGCACATTTTAACTTCTCATTTTCCTCAACTCGTTTTTGTTGCAAACTGCAACGCGATTTTCGCACTGCTTATTTTTTCGCGGCTTGTTTGCAACCGCAAAATAGTGTCATTATAATGTAGACATTGTACGAAATGTTTCATCAAGATATTTCACGAATATCTCGCAAGACACTGATGATTTAAGAAAAAAGAAAGAAAAGGAATATAGAATAAGAAATGTTAAATTTTTTATTTAGCCATATAAAGAGCCATCTTCTCGACAGATGCGTTTGAATTTGAATCGTAAGATTGGATTTATGTAAAGCCAAATTTTGAACTTTGAAAATGATTAAATTATATTTTACTTTCACTAATCTTTTCAGTGAAGTATAAGATTTATAAAAAATATTTTATAAAACCTCAAAATGTTTCATATAGTTTTCCCGCTTTTCTATTTTGCTCTATCAGAGATTTTGTAACGCATTAAATCAAAATATACATATTGTTAATATTAAATCAAAATATATACATATTGTTAATATTTTAGAATTTCAGAAATTTATTTCGAATTATTGAAAATAAATAAATTAAATTTCAGAAATTTATTTATGTGTCAATAAGATACAACTCTTCTACACACATTTTTAAATTCCTTCAAATGATCGATTCAATTACGTCTAATTGAAAAGAAGAATTAATGAAATAAAAGAAGGAGCACAAATAATAATTGCAAGTATGTATATTCTCGCGTGTACGCGGAACGTTATAATCAGCATTCCAGCAGCTCGTTGATGCAACGCTGGTATTGTGACGGCGTACACTTGCACGATAAATTACGAACACACAACATTGTATTCTTCTCGTCATCGTCGCCGCCGTCGTCGTCGACCTTCTGTCGTGCGTCCGCGAGCGCGCGCGCAGTTCTCTTCATTTTTGCCCTATCGATATCCTATCATTACGACTAAAAGGGAAATGGCGGTAGGTATTATTATTGAAATGTCACGCGATCATGTTATTAAGCTGTCTCGTAACACATCCATTCGCACGACAAATACCGTCACGCGAAACTCTCGGTACACTCGTCGACGCATATACGTCGAGATAATAAATTGTATGGCCGGCCACGCACAAATTTCCGGCACTTATGCTAGTTAACGTGCGCTGGACACTTGTAACGTCAATTTTCCACGTCTCTACATATACATGTTATCATGTTATCATCCCGAAGGAGGCGCGGCGAGATTCTCGAGCGATTATCATCGAGTGATCCTAGATTGACGTTAAATAAAGAAAAATAATTGTATTTCTTTCTTATCATATATTTTTATACGCATAATGATAATTTGTCTAATTGTAATCATTATTTTCCATTTCAACTATTTTTTAAATTTTCCCTTCAATATTTCCTGACATTATTCTTGAAATAACAATTGAGACTACGACAAATAACGCTGCTAAAATTAATAGTTAAATGAAAAGCATGTATGATATTTCAGATTGTCGAACGTTCGTTCGACATTTTATAATAAGCGTTAATTCCCTTCGTGACCTCGCTCCCTATAGTTAATAGCATTCCGCGACGCAATATTTCCTCTCGTCGGAAAAATGCAAAGGCTCGAGATTCTAGGCGTGATCGGCGATTAAGCAAGGGACACCTGCCAGCCCGCAAGCTGCGGTCTGCTGAGAGCTTTGCGAAATCGCGGCTGTGAACTATCGGCTGCACCACCGTGCCGAGGTTGCGCACTGACAACCACTGATTTCATTCTGGGAGGTGTCAAGTCCGATTTACGACACGACACGAATGCCAATAGCCTGGCAGTGAGCATAACTCATTTCGCTCCATGGCAGTACGCCGGCCAGTGCGCAACGCAGCTCGGTACAGCTCTTGCTCGCAACGGAGCGATTTAAAACGTCGTTTTTCTCGCCTAGAAGTGAGGCTCGCGCTCTTGTACCTAGGCGTGGTAGATCGGACCCCGATGTAGCCCACCTTTCCAAGGCTCTCAAGGGTCCGCGCAAACTCGCATTGTTCTCCTCGTTCGGGCGGAAATATCGCCACGCACCCTCACAGACATTAACTCGCGAACGGAATAATTGCGAGTCTTAGTTATGTCCAAAGTGTTCTCAACTATTTTTAGTGAACAGCCAATTCAATGAGTCTATCGCGAAATATCATCATTGTTCTCGCACGGAAATGATAATACATTTTGACAGCTGAAGATACGCTTGCCACATCGTGAGATAAACATCACCTTGAATTGTTGAAATACAATGGAGAAAGATCGGTTAATTTAAAATACACTCAAAGATCCCAAAGCAAGAACCATATATTTTTTACAAAAGAATTGCAATTTTTCGTGCAATTTATTCATGAGGTATAAAGAGGACTTTATGAGTCATGAAAAGGATTTGCGATTATACATGTTATCTATATTTCTAAATTATATTTTTGAGCAGATAGTTAAATTTACATAGAATAAACTGTTTTAGTCACGTTTCCTTATTGTATTATTCAAAGCGGAGATATTTGGTTTTTCTTCCGGACTTGTCGATTATTCCCAGAGAAGATAAAGAGAAGCGAGGTGTGGCAGGTTGAATGTAGATTTTCCAGGGCAACGTGCACGCCGGTGCACTTGCATTGTTCTCTATGTAAAAGCATCGGTCTATCAGCGCGAAAGGGTACGATGGAAATAATCGTAAATTCTATTAGGCAACAAATATTTATCGATATTACAATCATTTTACGCAGTTCTCTACACGATATCCGTGTCATGTTCCGAAAGAAGGACAATAATATTTTAACAGCTACCAGTCAAGAGTACCGTTACTATTCAGTACAACAAGAAATATTTAATCTTTTGTAAATTTTTATATTAAAAATAATTTAATTTAGATAAAATAACGTAAATTAATATATAGAAATAAAATTTTTTTTATTAGGCTTGGTGAAAAATAGTTGCGTTTTTACGGTTTTTATGATAATAAATATATTAAATATAAACAATAATAGATGTAAATACTTTTCCATTAACCTAAATTATAATAAACTATAAGCTATCTATAAAGCAAATTCTTTTTTTAATTTGTCATATAAATCATAAAACAGAAATCAAAGATATCTTTATGATTCATGGAAATTAGCATCTTAAAATTCTTATGATAAAAAAATTAAATAAATACAAAATGAGAAAGAGGATATTATAGCAATGATAAACGTCCAAATAATGAAAAGTACTAGAAAATAAAGGAGTTGAAAATCTGCTATTTGATGGATTAATATTCTTTTTCTGTCGCTTCGCTCTGATCGCGCTCCCAAATCGTAAAACTACGGCGCGGCGTTACGCAAACTGACTGAAAGCATTGTTTTTCCCATCCGGAACGCTTATTATATATCGAGGCGTGGTAGATCGGATCGATACCGGGCGACCGACAGGTACCCTAACGAAGATATAGTCCAGATAATCCTAACGATAAATCGACAAGCCATAAGTTACGCCACGCTGCGGCACCTACGATTATTTCGTTATCGTTGAAAACGCGTGCACACAATTCTCTTCTCACGCGCTCCAGCGACGAGATAAGAAGAAAAAAGGCACGGGGTGGGAAAAATGGAAAACAAACCGTTCCATCTTTCATCGAGACAGAGCCGGCTCCCGGATCGCGGATCCGCTACGGATTTAAAAACCGATCTTTCACGCGGTCGGGTTTATGTTCAGGCGTGGTAGATCACGCTGATGTAACTATTCGCTTTTAAGTGGCTGGCAAATCCGCCGAGGTTCGCATTATGCTCCAAGTTATACCACATAATATAAGTTTTGGAGCCATGAGAAAGAAACGGAATTATTATTTTTTATTCGTTACGTTCATTATGTATCATAAAAGAAACATCTAAAAAATAGATGTTATTATATAAGTAATTAAATAATAAGGTTGGATGTTCATAAAAAAAACTATTGTTTAAAGATTATTTGTGACAAAAGAAATTATTTAGACACTAATTGCAACTTATTATGAGTAGAAAAGAGATCCATCCAGGAAAATATAGTTACTGCACGGAAAAAACAATAAGGTTGCCACAACCACAATAATAGTAACATTTGGTACAGCCACGTCCTGTGGTTGTCACATTCACATTGTTTTGTGTAGTGCATCTATATATGTTTGTCTCAACATTCACTATGTTTGCTGTACCAAATGCATATAGTTGCCTTCACATCAATGTGAATGTGACAACCACAGGACGTGGCTGTACCAAATGTTACTATTATTGTGGTTGTGGCAATCTTATCGTTTTTTCCGTGTGCTATTAATAAATCAGGCTTCCTCATTTCAAGATCAATCCAATGGGAAGATGCAATAAATCTCCTTAATGTTCGCTCAAGTATATACGCGATAGAAAGCTTGCATAAATACACGATGGATCTGCGCTGTCGGATGTCGGAATATGTCGGAATGTGTCACGTTGCCATTGCATAAATCCGAACAGCCTCGGCGATACAGCAACGCGTTGCCAGATGAATGCCGGAGATACCCATTACCGCGAAGAGAAAGAGTAAAGAAGAAAGATAAAGAGAGAGAGAGAGAGATATCCCAATAGATATCTAAAAGGATATCCATGCGTGCGGGATTGCGATCCGCCGCGAAGAAAGTGTCCGATGAGAGATAAAGTCGAGATGTTTCGAAATAACGTCGAAAGACGATAAAGTTCTTAACCGACACGATTATTTGTTGGAGCACAGTTGCTACCGTAGGTAGATATGATGGAAAGAATTATGCGATTTAGCACTCGCTGACGCGCAAATTGGTCCGCGAAGAATATGAATCATTCGCGCTCAAGTAGGGACAGACGAACATGGTCAGACGAATCGCTTGAAATCAAGTAGGGACAGACGAACGCGGTCAGACGAATCATCCGCGCTCAAGTAGGGACAGACTAACGTAGTCAGACGAATTGTTTGCATTCAAATAGGAACAGATAAACGTGGTCAGACGAGCCATTCGAAATTAAGAAGAGACGGACAAACATGGCCAGTTATACACCGGGCTTTTTCTATTAATCGTTTCGAAAATGTAATTATGTGTAACTAAAAGAAAAAAATATTTACCATTATTTTAGACATGGAAAAATATATAGGCATTTATATAAAAGAAAAAAATTAATATATTTTTAGCATTAATTTCTAAATATCTTATATAAGTATGTGTTATTCATTTTATGAATATTTTTACTTTTATTATTATTCTTACATAATAATGAAAGTAAAAAAAAAATATATATATATAATAAAAATAATATATTAACATAATAATTTATTAAAAATAAAACGTACTGCTTTGAAATAGCTTAAAAATTATTGTTCTTAAAATATTTTTAGAATTATTTTCTTCCAGACTGTTCCATACACTAATAAGTGTGCAATATTTCTTCTGGAGACCAAAAACGATTCGGTGTATTTCCAGTCGTGAATGAAATTTCATGGTCTATTAAGATTACTCTTTTGCGGTACTCTTTTACGCGGCGTTAACATGCGAATTAGACGCGGCTAACATGTAATCAGTCAAAAATACTTGCGCGCAATATATTCGAGAATGAGTCCGCTAGCGAATTGATCGATAGACTGGACCAGGTTACAGGCGGCGCGTGCAAAAAAAGAATAAGGGTGAAAAAGAGAATAAGAAACACGAAGAGAGAAGAGACACGAGACAAAAAGGAGCAAGAATGCGAAAGCAAGGCCAAGCCGCATACGTCGCGTGAATTTCAAGGCTAAGATCGATTTCGCATGAAATCAATTTCACAGCTGGATCAAACATTAAATAACGCACAAATAGAAAAACTTTTTGTATTCCTGTAAAATTATATACAAAAATGCAATACGTTAATAAGTCGCTCTAGAGGAAAGAGACACGAAGAAAAGACGTAAATCACTTCTAGATAAGGTCCACTAACCAGAAATATTACGTATTCCTAATTTTTGGAAACATTAGTCATCAGTATATAGAAACTTTAATGTTTTATTGTTCAAATCTCTCAGGAACTAGAAAGTTACGACCGTGAAGTTACCAAGGCTAGAATGCATTTATCAGTGTGATATAATTACCGTGATATAATTATTCACAAACGATGTGTCCGTGTGAAGCTTGCCTAAAACGCAATTCTTTTCCGTCTCCTTGACATCATCCAATTACCGAATCTCGCGACAGCCCAACGTATCTTAATTGGATAACTATATAACTAGATAATGGCAAGGAGTTAATAATTTCGTAGAAAAAAAAAGAGAAAAAGGAGAAGAGAGGGTCAACTTTCTCTTTCGACAGAGAGGAGCAATGATACAAAATAAAAACCACACAAAATAAACAGTTTCAAATTCCTTTTACTCAAATATGCATCTTATTTTAAACAAGGTATCGAAAATCCATATTTATAATTTTGCGAAAAATGGTTCAAGCGTTATTATAATTACAGAAATTGAATTCAAAACAACTCGTCATTATTTCTCGACGCACGCCAATACATCAATGACGATCGCCTGACCGACATAATACACACGAATGCGCACTCTCGCGAATGTGTACATACATGCCTTCGGCGAGGCAAACGGCGAAACACGTGGAGGGAGCTGGAAAAACGTCAAACGGGGAAAAAGACGAGGCAACAAATGAATGTACGTACGAACGAACGGAACGTAGAGAGAGAGAGAGAGAGAGAGAGAGCGAGAAAGAAACGGCGCGGTCACGCAAACGAAGGAGAATCGCCCGGATAATACGTACGTGCGAGTACTACTCGCGAGGCATCGCGAGACGGGAGGGTGAGGGAGGCTCTCACTCGGCTGGCTCTCACTTTCACGGAGTCGCCGTGACCGAGATAAAGATGGTAGCGGGCGCGTTGCTACCACCATACGGTGGACTGACCGCTAACGTCTCTGCACCATATATGGCTGCCGCGTGTGCACCACGAGAGCGTGCACGCACGTACATACGTACCGTACCGTATATAAAACGTACGTTACGTGCATGCACGTGCACCGCGGCGCAGGTAGCCGTCCCGCATGTCGACAGATCCGAAAGGATCGATAGATCAGTCCTTTAATTACGACCTGTACGCACAACCGCGGCCTCGGCTGCGCGCGCTAACCGATTGGATCGCCGTGTGTGCCCTACTGGTACACATGACGCGTCACGGAGCGCGCTGGCTGGATGTTAATCAAGGTGTAGTCTCGTATTTGGTGATGCTGATCGCATCAGTCGTCCGACTCGAAAGCTCAGAATAAATGATGTCAGTAGCAAAAAAAAACTTTCTTTTCCAAAACTCTTATTTCTCTTAACTTTCTGATTCAACTGTATACTTAGTATATTTGTTAATCCTATTTTATTTGTTAAGTAATAAATAATGAATTAATTAATAATTAATAATTTTAATTTTACTTTAGAAATTTTGATTTTATATTAATTATGTTGGATTATAATTTGATGGAAAGTATAATAAAAAATAATTTACGTAAAAGAACATTGTTAATAGTATGCAAGACAAGAAGTTATTAAAATAACGTTATCAACTATTTATTTTCATTTTAATACAATGGCTGTGGAATGGATTTTTAATACTGTGTCAAGCAGGTAGTTTATAGATAGCGCGCAATGCAATTTTGGACTAGAATAATCTTTCATTAGCACTTCCTGAATTCATTCTGATGGAACGGTAGGGTGATTAAAATGCGCATTCGTTAGCGACTACCTATTTAACAATGATAAAAGATAAATATTCGAGCCTTCAACATTACATACTGCGTCGTAAATGCGCCAAATATTATACCGTGAACGAAGCACAAATCGAACGCAATAGAATATTGCCAATGCACTGCAAATACAAGCCTGTTATTTTAGCTGAAGCTCTTCTTACACATTTCTTGCCGTTTTAAATCATGTCATTTAACGTCATTTAACACGACTGAACGTATTAATTTTCAATTTAATACGATTAAACGTGTTAAATGACGTAATCTAAAATGACAAGAAACATATAAAAAGAGCTTCAGTCAAATGTGTCATTTTTGATGTTTATGCGTGTAAAAATAACACGCTTGTATTTACAGTGTGGTTCCCTCTCCCTCTCTCCGGGACGAAAAATAGGGAACTCACCTTTCCCGATTTATTATTTCACGCCGGGCGGTGCTAAATAAGAGAGGGAAGCTGCGAGGAACTGCAAATAAGAGACACGAATGCAACGGTGCACCGTTCGACACGATTAATCCGCGGATTTACGCGGGCTTTATCGGTGTACACGTTGGAATCTCGGAATATGGCACGCAGCCAACGTGGCCGAGCAGGAAGGCAGCCACGATGCAGGGGAGGAGCGTTATTTCAGAAGGGAAATCTGACTCCTACGGTGCGCAATAAAAGATGTTGAATTTCGTAATATCTCATCGAGAGAGGCGGCGGCAGTGAGCCGAGAAGAAGAAGGCCCTTCGCTCCCGCACAAAGAAACTAGCACGCGAGAGAGATGACCTCTTTCTCTTTCTCTTCTTCTTCCTCTTTTTCTTGTTTTCTCTCTATACGCATACACCTTCGTACACGCATCGTAAGACCGTATATACATATACGTCGCTAGACTCTGTTTATACGCAACAAGATTCCGTTTATACGAATGATCGCGACCGTACAGAAATCGAAAGTGGATTCTTAAGATTTGCCATAAGTGGCACCGATCGCTCGCGAGGACCTGTCCGTACCCTATATGGATTCGTCGCAGATCCACCGATCTATCCTTCGATCTATTCTCGATTATGACTCACATACCCGGTGCCACTTTTCTCGCGGTTCTCGCAAACTATTGAAGGAAAACGACCGATGTTTCCTTATCGAATCTTTTTTTTAATTATTTTTATATAATATTTTATAATTATATTATTTTGTTTGCACATTTAGATATACATTCTCTTTCGAGATTTTTATACAGAGTAGCCCACCGAAAACGAAACAGACATGTTTTTTGGCATTTAACCTTATTTGTTCGAAAAACGCTCGGACAGGTCAACTTTGTTTTCTACAAGGTTAAATGCCAAAAAACATGTCTGTTTCGTTTTCGGTGGGCCACTCTGTATATTTTTATTTTTGTGAATTTATATTCTCTAAACAAACGTACGATTCAAAAATAGAAAATCCTGAAAACATGACATTTAAGAAAATACGAACTTTGAAAAAACTTCAAAGTTATAAACAGCAGTGCTTAAAAACCATATTATAATACGATCTATTAGCGACGAAAAATTTACATGACTAAACCGGCTCATTTGTCATAGATTTTGCATAGTCCGACCAAGAATAAGTGAGTGAATATATTTCTTTAGTGTCTTTAGTCCTCATTCGTTTTGTCCTCGTTTTGTCCTTCTGGCCGAATAAACGTTTCCGTTTTATCGCGCGAAAAAAAGGCGAAACATTCAAGGCAAGACAAGCACAAGTCCGCAACTCATTCGTGATGTTAATTCGCGACTTCGTTTTACACGTGTTTTTCTAGATGTAGCTTTCGAGATTCCGATAATATCCTTGAGTATATATTATTTAAGAATACTTTGATTAATTTGGTATTGTTTATTGTTTCTTAACAAATCGAAAACGTTGATAAATTTTGTAATTATAAAAAATACAAAATGAAATGATTTGACAAATATTGTATAATATAAATTATATAAATTATATAGATATTAATATATATATATGATTATAATATATACTAATACAAATATATAGGTATATGTAAAGAAATCATTATCTCTTATTCTTTAATTATCTCGAGATATTTAATAAAATTAATTTTTCTATTTGTGTAAAATAAGATCTCAATTTAAGTCTTAATTACCGGAATATCTAAAATGATTCAATTCAGATAGATAATTGAATGCACAATAGAAATTAGATTAGTCAGATAATCCCCAGACGAAAAATGTAGCGATATTTCTCAGTCAGGGACATCCAGAATTCCCGTGGTTATAATTCACGAGTCGTTATGCCAACTCGGCGGCGCCGAGCGTTGTCAACGAGAAAATGCGAGACTTACGAGTCGCTCAGGGACCCCGATCCGGTCATAAGCTACTTAATGCTGGATTAACTATACCTGCTGCCACTTGAATGGCTCGCGCCTGTATGTGACATAGAATTAGCAGACGGCAACAGCTTATTCCGCTGCTCGCTCTCGGTCATCTGTTCGAGAAACGCATTTCAATCAGCAAAAAGGCTGGATTTGTTTTTGATAAACGGCCTAAGGCGTTTACACATTTTCATAAACCCGCAAAGATATTTAATTCTTTTATCAAATGTTAAAAGAATATTTAGGCATATTAAATATTCAATTAAACATATGATTAAAAATATTTGATTAAACATATGCGTACACCCATGTGTGAATTTTTTCGAATGTATTGTACACATTTGAAAAATTTGTGTTAAATTTAACATAAATCACATGTCCCAAACGGTCCACTCAAATTTTTGTGTTAATTTAACATAATATGGATGTGTTAAATGGTAACACTGATATCATGTTAATATTTCAAAAAAGAAATGTAATTTTGATCGTAATTTAAAGTTAATTGTGTGTACGATTAACATAACTTTTATGATGAAATTAACATATAAGAAATGTTCTTTTCATATAAGAATGATAATAAGTAACACGCAGTCATCCTCACTTCTATTATAGAATAAAATAGATGTGTATAAGAGACAGCACACACACACACACGTGCACACACACACACACACACACACAAATTGTATTACTTTAACATATTTTTAAAATCATTTTAATAATTTTACATTTTATATTTGTTAAGTTCAGTTAACAAAGCAGACATGTGTTAAAATTACATATGAATGTGTTGATTACTTAACACAAAAACTTTAACCAGCAAATTTTTTCACAAAAGTACACAAATTTTCCAACAGTGTAGTTTCTATAAAAGCAAAAAATTTTTAAAAAGATAGAATATTAAAATATAAAAAATTTTCTAAATTCGTTAAATATTAATATTAAATGTTAATTTAAAAACTACATTAAATTTTCTACTCTTTTTAGGTATCGATATAATTTATTCCTATTAAACATAAAAAGCACTAAACACCGTATATCCGTTCCGGCTTTTTTTCTACGATTGTCTGATTACCGTACGTCACTCTGGCCTTCCGTTCCGACAGCCAGAGGATATTTGCATCAGTTGCGGCGTAGCCGATCCCTCCTCCTGCACGGAGAAACTTCACATTTAACCGAAAGGAATTCAGGACAATGACTACTATGAAGTCTTATCGTTACGGCCGAGTGTTTCCATTCTCGTTTGAGCTATACCGTGGATATTACTATGCCAATCGCATAAATCACAATATCTACGGCGCGATAGATGTTTTGCCGAATGTTTCGACTTTGGGAAAGTGAAATTGCCGACAGATATATTTACACTTACTCGACATGCCGGATAACGAGCAAGTATATTACGCAATAAACGTCGTACAGTTTTCGTGAACGGGATCGAGATAAACGCGCGGCGAATATAATGATAATTTTACGAGGGCGATTCCACCGTTCATGGAGATATCAATATTTTAATACAACTTTTAATACGACGAACGATTGCATACGAATTTGCTAAGAAAATTCTCGCAAACGGTCTCTCTATATAATTTACTAATCGCGTAAGCTCCTTAGTGACGTATTAAACGTTGGCAATAATTGAGCAACAGGTTGCAGGGTTGCTAGCATTTGCCTTTTACTTCTTTTATGTCCACCTTACTCTCCTCATTACGTACGATCTCGTTCCACCTACACGAGCGTCGCAATATTTTCGTAACCAGCCGCAAGACGCGCCGGTCCGCGTCCCGCATAGAAGACGATTATTCGCGCTGAACGCGAATTTCGAAATGCGCTTAACTTATCCGCGAAATTCTTTTGTCGCTCGCCGAGAGAGTTACAGCCGCGATCGTGGTGGACCGGCGACTGCTCTCGAATGCAGTTCTGGGCTCGGCTCGGCGCTCGGCTCGGCTTACCGTTCACACGCTACGAATTCACGAGAAACAAAACGGAACCGTACTTTCAATATCGCCTTCACCTGCGGAACGGCAGCGGGGCCGGCACGCCGTTCGCCAACATACACGTACCTATACGCCACACAGTGCACACATGCACCTGTGAACACACGTCGGGCTGGTGCCGCTATCACGTGCGCTGCACTCTGTACTCGGTATCGGCCGCGATGCACGCGGGACACGTGTGGTAGCGAGGTGCGCACGTCTAAAGTAGTCACGCGTTGGTGTTTCTCGCTAATGCCTATGCACCTAAGTCTATACAACGGATCTCCGTTGTGCACACACGCCGCGATCGACGCACGATCCGTGTTGCTGCAGCGTGCGTTCGCATAATGCAATACGCGTTACGCGGGCTGTCTTGCTTTCGCAAACCGCCTTTCGCTCTGAAAAAATGACCGTCACTGACGGAACTCGAATTAGAATTAAAAGCTGATACCTACGCAAAAACCCTTTGCGATCAGATTTATCGAAGTAAGTCGAGCGAAAAGAGATACAAGAAATTTTTAATTTAAAAGTTCAAATCGCGAGAAAGATATGTTTCACCTAGAGCATTATACGTGGTGCGCATTGCGTATTGCGTATTGCAGAAATTTTATAAGTCAACAGGTTCTCGTTATTTCAATATTTTTCTTAAAGACGTTATTACGATTATTACGTATTTTAAAGGTGTTACGAGTATCGCATGTATACATATCGTTATGGCTACACATATAGTATTATTATTATATACACATTACCGGTGGAACTTTAATGTATACTCCGGTTGCTCAACGATGCACCGACAAACACACAACCGCAAACGCAAACCGCCGACGTTCACTGCGTATAAACAGGTATGCGCTCTCGCTATGATTCTTCACGAAGAGAACTATTTAGTATTGGCGCACCACAATAATGCTCCATAAAACTACCATAACTTCCTATTACGGATCTTTTCGTTTTTCCTAACACAAAATGTCAAGTTTACAAATACGTATTATCCCCGCAATGTAATTTTCGTTACTATTACTCCAAAAATTTAGACCACGAAGACTTTTGAAATGGTCTGTGAATTCAAACAATTAAATCGCTAATTGTTATACACGTAATAATTCTATTAATTTTGAAGTGTTCCAATTTTCCCCTTTCGAGCATCTTTTTTACTTTCTTATTTCTTTGCTGAAGAAAAGAACTTTGTACCTGTACCGGTAGCCACGCCTCTGCCCGCGGTGCAATATCGACGATATATTCGATGCACGCGATGTATATACGCAAAACGCACGCACACACCTGCGTGTACAACGACAAGAGCAGCCGTGTGGTGTACACGACTGCGTCACGGTGAAAACGAAACCGATATCTCTGCGGGATCTGCGCCGGCCGAGGTCGGAGGTCATCCACGCGGGGAATTGCTTTATTTAATAAGCCGCGGTGGAAGGACGTTAATAAAGCGGCCGGAGATAAATAATGTGGAAAGCCGAGCCCGTTCACGTGTCGCGTCTCCACCTCTCTCTTCCCTCGCCACATGAAGAATCCCACCACGGTCTCGTCCCGATGTGCCTCAGTTAAGCGATTCATTGGCAGCGTAAGAGAAAGAGAGAGTGCGAGCTTCGAAAAAAAAAGTGTCGATATTTTATTCATTGCTTAGTATCGTCATGCGAGTGTCAAGTTGATACTATCAACCTGCCTGAGGTTTCGCACTACTCTTACTTAAATCCTTTTTGTAGCCACATTAACGCTGTAAGAGAGTTTCATGAACCTCATAAATACAGATTGCAAAACAGACGGTGTTTACGAGACTAGTGAGGAAGACTTTATGTTTCCACTTGACTGCAGGATACTCGCAAATGAAAAGATTATATGATTTATGAAACTATAGTAATTATAATACTAGTACGTATAATAACTAGTGCTAGTGTCTTTCGCAAAGTTAATTTAAACAACACTGTAAGTCTATTATTACATCGTCCTTATACCATATATATGAAATCTACGTGTAAAATGTGTCATGAAAGGTTACTGCGTTTAACGAATTGCTTAAGAACGTTTTAATCGGAGAAACCGAAACGATCTATCACTTTTTCTATGCCTTTGAAATATCTCAAATGGCCTGTGAACGCGAGAATGGGAAAATGTTAGATAATTATCATTAACCCAGTGAACTTGACTGAGCACTTCGCCGAGCTCTGTACAAGCAGCACGCAGAAGTATGATGCAATAATTTTACAGAAAGAAAAAGATAGCCTGGGAGTCCCCGCTAATCGACGGAAAACTTTCTTGTTTATTTTATTAAAACGTCACTTCGTTATATCTACTTTATAAGATAATTGCCAATTATTAAAACTTAATTTTAGCAGCCTCAATGGTTGAATTAGTAAAGACGCCCGTCACAGAATGGAGGGAGTTTCCAGGTTCGAATCCTGACTAAGATGATATTTTTCGCAATAAGTTCTTTATAGGTTTTTAAGATTTTTATCATTAGTATTATTAAATTGATTATCAATTTAACTCAACGTGATATTACTATTTCCAGCTCTAGTTAAAAAAGACTGCGTTTTAAATCCAAAAAGTAATCGGCGCGTAATTGGGCTATGAAGTGTAATATAAATTCACACAATAAAAATATTATTAGGCAAAAAAGATCCAGCCGGATCGTAAAGAGCCCATATTTCTATATATTGTGTTGTTCACTTATTCAGTCTATATTTACTTATTAATTGTAAGTTTAGCATATTTAATATTAAAATTACACATCAGTATTTGCATTATATATATTCACTTCATACGCCTATATTTTATCAGCAATATCAATTGCTTTGTTACTCATATCAGGAAAAAACCCAGATGGAATGACCTAATATCTTTCATTTTCCGCTGTTCGTTTTATGTGAGAACGCCTTTACCTTCGATGGCACGGCATACGAGCCGAAGGAACGACCTACCACGACCTCGCCCAACTCTCAATATCGCGTCTCGCCGCGCTCAGAACTCGTCTTAGGTCCACACCCACGTGATGTGTACACTGCAAGGTTGCCTCCTCCGGAATGAAAAGAACGCGAATCCTTCGGCTATAAATTCAGCGCGACGCGGCGCAGAATTTCGTTATCGTAAAGTTACTTGTATCATGTACCCGCGCTGACGATTTATGCGGCGAACGTAATTGTTTACGCGCTTATGCACACGCGGTTTTGCATTGCAAACGCGACACGATCGCGGCGATGTATGACACGGTCTACCATCGTCAATTTATTAATTGAAGCCACGGTTTCCGGAACTCTGGTTGAACAACTATCGCTGAATCCATAATTTTAACGAAATTTATATGTTATCGTGTGGTAATGGATAGCAAATAGAATCAGAGAAGATAAATCAAACGACAATTTATAAATTTCATTTAAAATATTACATTTCTGAGGAAACAAAAAAGTGTACTAACAATAAGAAACGTTAGCGAAAACCAAAGTTACCATAAAGAGACGCTGAGTGAAATTTTAACGCAAAATTCACTTCACACTCGCTAATTTAATTTATCTCCGCTGTTGCTATTTTAAGAATAACACGTTAATAACTTCACAGTCTGATTCGGCGAGCAATCAAATACTTTCTTCCAATTATCGAAGCCATCGTCTTGCACGCTTGAGGGCGAACGCGGCACGATGCTTTCCATTATTGTCCTATGCGAATCGTATTCGGGAAGGGATAATAACCGGTGGCTATTGTCCGTTCACCTTATATATCAGCTCGGACACATCTGCGGCGCGATAACGCGACTCTTCGTATACGCACGCAAGAAAGTGATTACGACAAATTGCCGGTCAGCAAAATCACTTTGTGGCTCAGAAAATTTCGCAGAGGAGAAGCAAGAAGCGTGTGAGCACACATTGGCAAGCCTCTAAATGAATTAGAAACGCGTTGTTGGCGCGGAAAGGTCAGAGAGTGATGGATCTCACCGCGGTAATGAGAAAGATGCATTTTCGATGCAATGATACATATGTTGCACGTAGAAATTACTCCGCTTATGCATATGGCTAAAATTCCATTTGATGGGAAATATATTGCGAAATGGATTAATTTAGATAGGTATAGTAATACAGTAATTTATATAAATTCAATTAAAACAATATTTTATTTTAATTTTAATTTATTAATGTTTAATTCTATTCTAATTCTATCTAATTCTATCTAATTAATGTTTATTTCTATTAATAACTGAAATTGGATTGTAGAAGAAAGAATATAAACTATATAAGAAAATATGAGATCTATAAAACATAAAACATGCAGAACAAATAATTAGTAAAATCGAACAGTTAATTAAACAATTAATTAACCTCGAAAAATTAGCATTGGCTAATCTCGCTGCGACCAATTTCATTCCTAATTTAGCTATTTCGGTTCGTCGAGTCATATTCAACAGACTGAAATGGTTAGGTTTACTATATTGAGAAATTAATCATGCCGACAAAACTTATCTGGCGCACAGCTCTCATTCACGATCGTACGCTTCGTCATTTCGTCACGCGGACTATAGCAGCAGAACAGCGAATAATGGTATAATTAAATGCCGCAGAACCGCGACCGCTTTGCAAAACCGCAACCGATTGATTTACAGTAGTCTATGGACAGTCCACGAGCCGCAAAACGGGTCCTAAGAATTTATTCCAGCCATATAGAGTGTGCCTCACGACCATTGCCGCTTTCATTTATCTGCGGATTTCTTGGCTAAAAAATTCTATATCGATTTTTCCTCATCAAAAACGTATAAGTGTTTATTAATAGTTCACAATTTGTAAAGTTGTAAACAATGAAAAATAAAAAAGTTATGACGAATTTGAAATTTACAGAAAAGTGAAAGAAAGGATATAAATGAACGTGAATAAAATTAATTGAAGTAAATAATAAATCTTCTTTCTCTCCGACGCGGAGAAAAAAAGATTTATACCTTGTAACTTTCATTATGCTTTATAAACTTTCAACAGTTGCATAGACAGCTTTGGAAAACGAAACTGCCGTCGAGAAACACCATTCAATGTAATTATCCTCGAGCAAACATTAATTATAGTTAGCCAGAGAATCCGTATGTAGATGAAAAGCGCAGTTGACGACAGTTCTAGGACGCTGACGTGAAAGCATCGCATACTCGCAATTAACCGTTGACATTTACTCCACTTCGCAACGCTCTCCTTTTTCACGGCGCGAGTCCTTCGGCGAGTCTTTTCCTTTTTCTTTTTTTTAAATATTTTTTTCTCCCGTTTCTTTCCCTTCGTTGCGGCACGCACGGGAAGGCCGAGAAGGCGAGTACGACTGGCGTGCACGTGTGCACGTACGTATCTACGCATAGACACGTCGAAGAGAAACGAGTTCGTGTGTCTCGGGACGCGAATTACCTGTTTTACGCGCCGACTGGAACTCCTTGAGAAGTTCGCTCGAGTTTTCGCGTAACGCCAGCGCGCGAGTTCGGCACGTCAGCGATGCCGAACGGAACCGGTTTATTAAAAGAAAAGTCTGAATTTTTCACCAATTGTTTCTACGCGGCGTTAGATCATTTAGGAGATCGTTTCAGGGAAAGCTTTTCCGTGATCAATTTTGAAATCCACACTAATGCTAATCGTAAACTATAAATGATTGATAGAAACAATCTTTTACTAATAATTGTAAGAATAAAATGAAGTGAAAGGAGGAAATGAGTTCAGTTACTAATGATATGATGACTGATAATTTAGTTTAATAATTAAGCTGAATACTTCTGTGCTTCTTGTTTACGCATGTTTACGTTCCCAGATCAGAAACTCGCTCTCGCACGAGTTTTCACGCGTTCCTGACGTGACAGCTCACGAAAGAGATGGGGTTGTAATAAGCACGCGAGTGGTTGTAATATCGTTCCGGAGGACTCGGTCGGAAGACCTGATACCGGGCGTGGTAACGGCCCCGATAAGAAACGATAACTCGTACGCCAATGACAGTGAGCTACGGCTACATCGTGCTCGATGTAGTAATTCATCTGAAGATGGCACGGGACGTTGCGCGATTAATTGCCACGATTAACAGTAATTAATAGAGTTGCTCCGGTAAGCGTGAGCAAGTGCCGTTCCCGTCGAACATGCGGTTTCTTTCCGCGGGCGTAGGTATGCGCGCACCTTGCATGCAACGTGTTGCATTCGCGTACACGCAATCGAGATGTTTGAGAATATCAATACTTTCACCTAATTGTTAAGGCGGAACCAGACTATGCGCGATTCGTAATTCGTATATTCGTGAATAGTGTAGAGGGAAAATTCGTCGGCTAGCTCGGCTAGCGAATCAGTGCGAATGGCGAATCGCGCATGGCGAATCGACGAATTTTCCCTCTACACTATTCACGAATATACGAATCACGAATCGCGAATTACGAATCGCGCATAGTCTGGTTCCGCCTTTAAAGGTATGTTAAGTATTGTTGCGCGCGATACTTCGTTTAATCGATTATATTAATAATGAAAAATTAGTGTGCAATATAAATCTAGAAAAACTTGCCTTATGATGAAATAATTTTCACATTTTTGTCAACTTAATCGAGAAATTAAACTGAATATTAATAATCTTATTTTAACCCTCAGTACCCACACTTCAAAAAAGTCCCTATCTACTCGGGTCCTATTATCCGCGTTTTCTTTTGCTTGTAGGTATCTCGGGTTGTAATGCATCGATTTTAATTCATTTTTTTTTAATCAATAGTTTAAAGACTGAAAAAAAAGAATATTCAGGTGAGAAAGAAAGTCATAACACAAAAGATATTTTGTAATAAGTAAAAAGGGATCGGAAAAAATGCCGCAACTTTGAAAATCGGCCGGGTTACGCTAACCCAGTGTGGGTACTGAGGGTTAAACATAAAGAAAAGATATCTAATCCTTTTATAATTGATCATAAAAGTATCGACATTCTTATTTAGTAGATAATGTAAACATGTCGACATTTTTATTTAGGCAATAGCCGTAAAGATATCGAAATCCAAGGCTGTAATTTAAGATATCGACTTTTAATATAATGATCTTTAAATAATATAAAAATACTGAATATCGAAAAATATTGAATATTGATATTTTTAAATATTTTTATGGCAATACAGTATTAATATCTGATATATATGTTGAAATATGACATTTCAGTAACAAGTTAGATAATACATCACTCTGTGAAAAATTAATGTCTTTAGGGAAATAAATCGAGAAAAATTTGCTTTGCAAACCAGTTTTCGCATCTCTGTAAACTTAATTCAAAAAATTGAACTGAACATTAATAATCTCATTTTGAGCGCAAAGAAAAGATTATGGGATCAGTCAACGAGATCATCTTACAGAATTCATTTAGCAAATTTGAAAGCGACTAACAGGAAACGGTCGACGCGTTATTTCCCGTAATGTCCACATCTTTCTTTGCACTCCCTCAGAATTGGCGTTCACTGAATTCGCGTGGTAATTCACGCGGCGTACGGGGTGTCGCAGAGGTCAACGGCGGTATAAATAACCGACGATCATTATATTCTCGAGGGATCCCCCGTGCGTACGTTCGTGCGTGTGTGTTCCCATTCGCGCGCCACGGTGTCCTCGCTGTTGGCGCACGTATAATTTCTCATTATGCAAATCCCGGTGGAGTATCCACGTGCGTGGTTACCGGCACCCCGACGACGAACATTACGAGATCATGCGTGTCGGCACTTCCGCGCTTTGAGCGCGGCACCCGTGCGCCGTTTCTGCGATTTACAAAGGTCCTCGCTGCCGCCCGTCGCCGCCACCGGTATTCCGCGCGCGGAATTAATGGGCCCAGATTTAATAAGCAATTCCTCGTGTCGTCGGACTTAAGCATCTCCTCGGGACATAACAATTAGCATGAGATATAATTACGGATAATGAGATCGGCCGGGGAAAAACATCGCGCGGCAAAACCGGGTTCATACATCAGACGTCTCTCCTTTTAGATTAACGAAATGGCGATTTTGAATTATCATGTTATGCTGCATTAATGCAAAATGATTGTGATGAGAAAAAGAGACTATTTAAAAGATATCTAATAAAAGTTTACGTCTGCGAAAAGTAATGAATGCCAATTTCCATAACAACATTGTATTTTTAAGCGATGCGATTGAGATAAACGTTATCGGTGTGTTGAAAATAATTATTGCACTATGTAATTATAGGTTGCGCTGTATAATTATAGTTTATTGTATAATTACGGCCAGTCATTAGCCATTAATTATTATTGGTTCGTCATTTGATAAGTCGCGATATATCAAGCGTTTTTGCGATTATGTTCGTCGTATGATAGACACATATACAGTACCGTCCATAAGTTCCCGGACACCTCAAAATTTTGCAATAGATACATAAAACTTAAATAAACCATATACCTTGTGATTTCCTAGGATAAATTTGCTTAAAAAAAAAAGAAATTTAATTAAATCACATTATTGTATTTGATTTTTGGCATGAAAAACGTGGAACTATCGAAGAAGTCAGACCTTCCTCGTGTTCTTGGTTTCACATAGCATATCGACTTCAATCATAGCACGTTTTGTTTATAAACACACATGTGATCCATAGTAGGTGTGTATGGTGTCAACAGAAGAGTAGAGCTGCGTGTATTTCGTTTCGCAAAAGACTTACAAGTCTTTTACGACGGTACGACAACTGTCGAGCGTATTTTCTGTACAGTTTATGGGCTGTTAGTGATAAAGCCAACATGAAAAATTATACCAAGGCGCGGAATGGATAGAGAAGTTTCATCAAAACAATGTATTATAGGAATAATTATGGTTCAATCAAATTTTGGACTCTTACTTCGAAATTTTGAGATGTCCGAGAACTTATGGACGGTACTGTATCTCGGCACTATCGATACCCGCATTTCCGATATCTGTCTGATCGCATAGGTGTCAATAGAAATCCGAGAAAGTAGTCAGACACCTAACATATAACGTTATTTTTTGCGACATGCGTTGGTCGTCAGGTGAAGGTGTTTCCGCACTTAATGCGGAGATTGGATTATAGAATGTACAACCTATATAAAAGTATGCGTAAACCGCAAAAACCACATAGCGATTTGAGATAACATGGCTACGTTTGCGAGACAGAAAAATGGATTTTAATGAAAATCTACTTTGAATTTAATTAGTACAATTTAATATATGTAAATTAACTAAATATATTTTTAATTTAATATGCGCATCTTATTTTATTTTTATTTTATTCCAGTTTATTTTTTATTTTATTTCAATTTATTTTTACTTTATATATTATCATAATTTAATCTCCTACACATTAGCGCACATGAAACGTTAAAACACGGTCAATTATTTTTTCTTCGGTCGTTATTCTTTCTTTTATTAGATCAATAAAAAGGTGCTTTTTATATCGAATACGATTTTTATTTCAACTACAATATTCCAAACATAAAGTATTACTAAGAAAATAAAATATTAAGTCCATATAACTTCTACATATGTAAATTAATAGCTACGTATGTCCTTGCGGTTTTCAAAGTAATAATTAAGAGTATTTATATGATCAACCTGACACCGCATTCATTATATAAAATTGCCCGTTGACCAAGTTGAGTCAGTCATTAATATCCACTTTTATTCCGGCAGATATGAAGGATTCCTGAATTCCTTCAAGGAATTCCTGAATTTCGCGCTAACATTATTCTCCTTTTCTGTTGCAGGTGAGTGATTCAACATGTTTGTCCCGCACACCACGGTCGTTTGCGGTGAGTAAACATTTTTAAATTACCAAAAGTGATCACGGATGTTTCACGCATAACGCTTACATCACATTGCAAAGAAGAGTTACGTTCTTGAGAATTTATGAAAATTAACGAGCTCCTTCTTAATTAAATCATGATCATAAGCCACGAGCCACTTCCGAACCACATGCAAATTTTCGAACGATGCTTCTTCTATTGATCAATTACAATCTTCTCTAATTCGTTCCAAATTATAATTATTAAACAAATATATACACGACAGTGTTGTAATATAATACTACACAGAATATAAAAGAATATAAGCTAAGTGTTACATATTATAACGCCATTAAAAGCGCTATAAAATATATGATAATTTGCTATAAAAATATAGAGACATCGCAGTATCTCCCACGTCCTTCTGTATCTCTTGATGTCTTGCTCAATTCACTTTCTAGAAAACTTGTAACATTCTATACTGCCAGTTCGGTATGTAAAATAAACCTTGGAAGTGCAGTATAGTAACGTTCTCGCACTGGCCGGATCGCGGGGACGAAGGAGAAGCGCGAAGTAGGTCGTCGTGGCGCGTATCCTCGTTCCCGAGAATTTTAATCGTAACAGTTTCTTTGCCATTGCTCGCGCTCGGGCTTTGACAGCTGTTTCTCTCCTCGCGTATACGTACGTATACGTGGGCATCAACTTGTCCCGGTCCGGCGCGACGAGCGCTCTCCAGAGGCGACTCCATCTCGAAAGGAATGTCGTTTGCGAAGGCGCGTGGGTCTACAAAATATATATCAGTACGTGCCTTCGCGAGCCCACGCTTTCTATCCGCGTGCGGATACGCATCGCACGCGGCAGCCTCTCCTCGTGAGAGTCGCCGCTTGCAAAACCGCCGCGGTACCTTGCGCAAGCTCGCCTTGCGCTCGTCATTTCCCCAAAAGCGCAGAGGACGCAGATTACGAAATCAAGGTGTCAACCTGTTCCGCCTTAACCCCGATTTCGCGTGAGGAAACACTCGCTCTTGCGTCCGCTTCATTTAGTCTCACGCAAGTCTCGTAAATCTCGAGAAAAACACAGACAACTGACGCTTTACGCGATAATTAGATTATTTAAATTATAAATTTGAAATGTACGTCTTCGTAATTAACGCTTGGTAGCATAATTGCTATCAGTTATTACAACATTTCGAATATTTTAACGTTGTCTGCCTTTACAACTTTATCTTCAGCGATGTATTCAGCTGATGATGTAAGAGCAAAAGGTTCCCCCGTGAGGTTGTTCACAAATTAATGACTACAAATGGAATTCAAGACAGAGTTACGGCGATCGTTTAGACATTTAATGAGGCATGACGGATGCGAGCTTCCAGGTCGGAATCGCCGCCTCCCACCGACACGCGCGAGTTCAGAATTGCCGGTTAATTAGAGATCATTAGACGATGAGCATGATTCCGCCATTCGTAGCCATCGCTACCGAGACGGCTTGCGCAATCGGTACGTCGCAAAAATATCTTATTGTTGTCGCGTGTATAGCACCGCAATTCGTTCCTTTGCGCCAACATTAATATTTTGCGTGTATTTTCTTTCACAGATAAACATCTGCGTAATAACCGAATTCGCACATAACATTTGCGTAATTACGCGAGTCACGGAAGACATGCATCTTTACCGCCTCGAGCTGCACGATGATGCAGCTGATATCTCGATGCGAATACACATCGCATCATTCAGAGCCAACAAAACGAACCTACATTAACATAACATAACACGTTTCGACAGAAAGTTTGCACAGGTAGTAGCGTGATATATTCTTATTTCAAAGCCGAACTCCAAAATATAAAACAAAACAAGATTAATATAATTCTGATGTTCGCGACATTTCGATATTAATCGTCGCGTGTAGGTCCGAATCGGGTCAGGTATTCTTATCGGGAACGTTCGCGAAATTCATCCGTAAAATTTCCCAATTCCTAGGACGGATTCGAATGACTGAACATACAATGATTGACGCGTGTGACCTCCGACACAATATCCGCCGTCTTGGCCGCGCATCGATGCGATAGCCAAAGAAGGAAACAAAGAGACCCGATGTCTCCATTTAGAGGTGAATTAAAATCCCGAGATGGCCCGATCGCTGCAGGTGAGAAGGCTACTCTCCCAAGGCGAACAGAGTGAGAGTGAAATCGAAAGCGAGAGCGACCGGTTCGCCGCATTTTGTTGTTGCGCGACTGCCAATAAGTATTACAGCCGAATCGACCTTTTCACGAGAACAAGAACGCGAAAGAATTTCAAGCGCGAGAAAGAATGAACGACGCGATGAACAGTGTCCGATTTCTCTCCGATTAGCGCATCCGAAGATGTACAATAAATTCTCGGCGCAATGAAACAAGCTTATCTTCAAAAGAAAATTTATTTGATCGAGGATTCGTTATATATTTGTATTTTCTAACGCATCTCGCATTAGAAGAGTAAGTTCCCAGTAAGGGAGATAAAAAATTAAAATTATGACGTTGGGTGCGTCGTATAATAAGCAACGGCAATTAACACCTGTTCTGTCGTGATTTTTAATCGCGTCGGAACATCATTGAGCATTTATCGAGGCGCAGTGCGCACTTGCGACATTGCTTGCCAGCTCCGTCGTTAACACGCGATAATGCGTTTAAGACGCGGGCAGAGATAGAAACCAATTGCTACACGCGCGGATACCATCCGTTATGGCTGTCGTGCGAGGTGTATCCTTTTTCGCAAGAGGCACCATATAAAGATCTTTGCGCGGCGGCGCAACGGAGATATAGCGATTTCTCAAATACCGCCCCGCGCAAGTGTCGGATTCGGCGCGATAATCGCGGCGGTATTCGAGAGATGCATCCGTGTAAAAAAGAAAGTCTCGATCGCCGACTGCATCTCATCAGCGTATCCGATCGTATACCGGGCGCGGGCTTTTATTCGCGTGTGCATTATTATCAGCGAGCTTGTCTGTCCCACGGAAGAAAGGCTTCTTCATGTCTATGGACAAGACTGACTTTTACTTAAGGTGTATAGATTCCTCGCATTTCTCTTCGTTCGCGAACTATTCGAGAAATTCAAGACAATTTATATCTTTCCCATCGAATTTCTTTGGATGTCATTCTCGTTTTACAAATATATAATTTTACATGACTCTAACCATCAGGGGCGTAGCCAGGATTTTATTTCGGGGGGGGGATTCTAAAAAATTAAAATCACAGAACAACTCATAACTTTGTTAATTAAATAAGATAACAATATTTGTTCGGGACATTTTCTTTAGACCTTAAAGCATTACCATTTCATTTTTCTCTCGGCTTTCAACCTTTCATTTTCATATTTTCATATTTGGTTCCAAAATTCGGGGGAAGGGATTTATCCCTTAATTCCCCCCCCCCCCGGCTACGCCACTGTTAACCATTCTGCGTCAGTTCTTTTATTTGTTAAGTAGATAATCTAAGAACTGAATCCGCGTATCTGTAACGTGATTTATAAATCCGCTGCAATTACTTGAAAATTATTGGTGCCGGAACATTTCTGGTAAGAAAAGGCCAACTTCTATTAAAATCAATGAATTAAATGCGATTGGTTAATGGGGATATCTCGCGGATGTGGAACCGGCCCTATCGCGAGCGCGTTCACGCTGTGCATTTACGCGCGCGGAGGAGTATTGGCAGCCAAGACGATTGCTAGCTTGTTATTAATCTTAATTGCCATCTAGAGGCTGCCAATTAACAACGCCTGTCACTTGTTTTTCCTCGACGGCCACGGTCGATCCGGGCAGAGTGTGTCCAACCACCGCCCCCCGTTTATGCCCCTCGCGCGATAGCCATTTTTGTTCCTCCTTTTCGGCGGCGTATCTGTATTCTGTAATTATCGGCCGTCTATGGAAAGTATAATTATTCGAGAGAGGGAGAGTGCATCGGTAGTGCGGTCAAGTTAAAGTTACATTATCGCTCACCCGGTAGTTAGACGCACCTAATGGTACGGATTAATCGCAGTCAGTGAAGACGAAAATATGATCCCTGAGAGGGCTGTTATAATCTCTTTCAACGTATATTTTTCACCGGATATTGTAACGTACATTTCATTATGACGACTGCTATTGTCAAATCATTGCCATTAACCCTCAGTACCCACACTTCAAAAAAGTCCCTATCTACACCTACTCGGGTATTCCTAACCCGGCGTTTTCTTTTGCTTGTATCTCGGGTTGTAATGCATCGATTTTAATTAATTTTTTTTAATCGATAGTTTAAAGACCGAGAAAAAAGAATATTCGGGTGAGAAAGTCGTGGCACAAAAGATATTTTGCAATAAGTAAAAAGGGATCGGAAAAAAATGCCGCAACTTTGAACATCGGCCCGGGTTACGCTAACCCAGTGTGGGTACTGAGGGTTAATCCAATAATAAGAAAATAATTCAAGATTGAAAATTTAGTAAAAAATACATTGCTTAGGACGAATTTCCTATATGATGAAACTTTCCCATTGCTATTTATTATAAGGATTACAACTGATGCAACCGTTTGCAATCAAGACCAGTTCTTAAACAATACTTAATGATATCTGTCGGTTAATGAATGCACACGAGTTACAGTCTCCGTAATAAATGCGGCTAGATATTGCACTTTTATCGGCACATATTTTCTTAATGAGAGACATAAATGTACAGTCGCGGTAATTTGCGAGAGGTCGACGGATAATCGAGTTTCCTGGGAGCGAAAAAACCGTGAGCGAGGAAACGTCGTCGTGCATTAATTGACTGACACGAATTCCCCGTTTTTCCTGGAGTCGTTGCGAGATCCTGCGCGCATGAATGCACGATCACGCACGCAAGGTAGTTTTAATGGCTTCTGGCATTTGTGAGAAGCACGCGCCAGATAACGATATTGCTAACGGGATGAATCGCGAAACTCATAAAACAGTCGTATCATAGCGTATACAAACATATAAATTTAGAAAATTACAAAAACGGATAAACGTGGCCATGAAAATGGCGTGGAAATCTCTATGGACAATTGCCTTGAAAGAAACACGTATTTTGCTAAGCATCGGTATGGTTTAATGGTAAAAAAATTCTCGGTTCCATCCAAAGCATCTATTGTACGCGCTTTCTAAACCGAAATAGTATGAAAGATGGGTTCGCAAATTACGCGAATACCCCATGTCGAATTCAGCTCGTGACCGCACGATTCGCTCCGAGATCTTTAATGGAGAACTAACGAGTCGCGGCAACTTTCCAGCGATGCACGATGGATGGTGGAAGACGATTTCCGCGCACATTAATAACGTCTTTTATAATTGATTAGAAATGTAGCATGATGTGTACGTTGTGTTGAACGTGACGATCGTTAACGTAACATTGCGGAGCGTCTTTAGTTTCGAGCGAGAGTCGTCTAATTTTATGACTTTGTGAGAACTACACGTATATTACTTGTAGAAATCGTACAACTGATTTATAACCCCCTGCGTGTGAAAATGCAATATGTCATGTTATTGCAACAGTGAAAATGGTTTAAGGCAAACATAAAACGATAAAAGTATAAAATTCAATTTACAGAATCGTTAATTTTTTTATGAATAAATATTTCTAGTCGTTGTGATAATTTAAAATCTAATTTAGAGACTAATTTAGTTATTAGACAATGGATATTTATAGATACTATGTACACAGTAAAAAATCATACGTCTATATGTTAAAATTTTCTTGTGTTACCAAGATTTATATATATATATATATATATAATTATTTTTTCAATGTAAAATTAACAGACAACAGATATGCTATTATTTTCATAACATTTTCACGTGTTACGTTTATGTCAACGTAATAACTTAACTTTTTATGTATGTCATTTAGAAATTGAATATTATTTTGAGTTCTTTTAACACAGTTATTTCAAAAAATTAACATGTCTTAAAGTCATTTTTACATCAACAAAGTAAATCTTCAAATAATCGTAAATTTTGACATACAAAATAATCAAATTTACTAAAATCAAATGTTTCTGTTACATATAATTTAAGTTAAAATTATTAATATCATGTGTTAATATAACTGTTGAATTATTTTGTATGTTATATTATTACATCATACTTAAAGTTAAAAGAACAAACACAAATGTAAAGTATAATGTTAATTAATTAACATTTTTAGTTTCAACAAGTAACATACTGAATGAGTTATTTTAATTTAAAATTTAGAGTAGACTTTCTGGGACATGTGAAAAATGTAATACAATTATAAACGTAAAATTAAAAAAAACGTATCTTTCTTCAAATAAATTATAAAATATATATAATAAAAGGAAAATTTCTACGTGCAAATTTTTTTATGTAATTAAAATTACATATGTACTTTGTGCAGGAAATTTGAACAATTTATTTCCTAAACGCCTAATTACGATGAATACAATTTTATTTTGACACTCAATTATGGCAAAGCTGAAATACAGTCTCGCAGTAAGAAAGCCGATGTGTTATTTATGAATCATTTCGTCGACAGCAGAAACAGCCTCGAGTGGTCAGACGCGACGATAAAGAACCAGGTCGCGCTGGCCGGCCCTATGGAGGCCGTTAATCGTCGATACGCTAGATTTGCCGGATCGAAATTTAAGGCCCGGCGTGCAACGGGGCCGCGCACAATCATCGGGCCGCAGTAACCGGTCGCGGTGGCGATCGGGCAAGGCCGTTTCGCGATCGGTGGAGCGCGTCGGCTACCAATGGAAATTCAGCGCAAGTTACGTTCGCGTTTCGACGAGAGTGAATTCCCCCGGCAAAATCGAGAGTGGACACGGGCCGGTAAGCATAGCCGTCATAACTGTACGCCGGCAAAGAACCAGGTCAAACCCGGAACGGCGCAGAAACGAAGAGAAGCCAGTGTGTAGCCCGCGTGTGTGCACAGACACGATACGTCCGTACGCGTCTGTGTGTGCGTACGTCAAAGATACCGTTGGCGGAGAAACTCCGCCGAACGAAACGCAGATGATGATGATCGATGTGCGATGGCTGAACGTTCGAGCGACACGAAAAGGTGATCGTTTTGCGAAATAGCTCTCACTTCGACGAAAAACATGTAATACCGTTTTTTTTTTTTTCATATAATGAATACTTATATTTTATTTTTATGTAATACATTATTTTTATTCGTTCTATATAAATACTGCATCTTTTATTTATTTTATATTTCTATATGTTTGATACCTGCAGATATTTTATATTTTCTTGTATATTTCATATTTACTGCCTTTCTTACTCAGATATTTATCATTTCGTGTCAAAAGTATACGAGATAAGATACTCAAAATTTTGACAGCTTGAAACGCAGATAATTAGAATACTAATTAAAGTATTTACTCTAAAATATCTCAGGAAAAACGCGTAGAGATTAAGTATTCTTCGATCATGAAATAATCCCACAGGAGAACTATAATACAAACAGATGAGCGTTAGGTAACAGTTACAAGTTACGCAACAAACGCAATTACTGTATTATCCTCGCCACATAAAGTATAGAAGCAAACACATTTCTTGATCTTAACCATTTAACATTGTATTCACTCCAGTTTCCATTAAGATCACTCATAAATCCGCGTTAATTCTTAATGCAATATATGAAGGGTATGATAAAGGGAAGCAATTATTCAGGCACTTCGAGTAACGTTTCAGTATTATTACATTTATTATTTATGCGCAAGAAAAAGGAGAGGGAGGCCGAGAGGAGAAAGAGCGAATTGGGCGGGGAGAGGGGAACGAGGCGAACGCCGGGTAAAAGGAAGGCGTGGATCGTTACGGAGCGCGCGGCCGCAGGCCTCGTAATTATAAATTCAGAAAAAAGGATAGCTGTAAAGGCCCGATTACCGTGGCGGTACTCGTGTATGCGTGCGTGTTTGCGCGCGCGCACGAGGGAACGCGGATTCTAATTGACCACCTGCGATTGCACGGTGCCAGCCGCCGTTGCACGTCTTCATCTCACCGAGGCATGATACCCCGACCGCGCTCGGCTCTCATGCCACATATATACGCGCCGCGCGAGATCAAAACGGCGGGCGCGAATAGGAAACGGCGCGCGGGTGGAAAGAGGGAAGATCGCGCGAGGGCCGCAGATTCTACGGATATCACACGTCATTTAATACTCTAAGGACTCCGAAGGCCGATCCCGTGCGATAAACTCGCCCGGCGGCGTCCAGGTTGTGCGTCGCGGCGACGTCGACGCCGATGCACCGGGGCTTGCACGGGATATGCACGGAAAAGCGCAGAAAAGCACACCCGGCAGTCCGATCGACCGCGAATCGTCGCCGCTCTTGAAATTGAAGGAGGAGGAATATCGAGATCGCTCCACGTCCTCATCGAAATTATATCGATACAGTAATGAAGGTAGTACCTCCGCGAAAGGGTTTCTTTAAAAATTTGTTATAACATGGCGTACACATTATTAGATATGTTACTCAAACATCTGTGTAATTTAAATGAGATTTACCTTCCCTAAGCCGAGATATTTACATTTAAATTTGCATGATTGCATGTAATCTATGTACGAAGCATGCACCAACGACACGTTTTTTATTCTACCGTCAAAACTACATTTAAGAATTGAATAAAAAACGAGAGAATCCTAGAGAGGGATTACACGAATCAGTAGCGTAGCTAAGGGGGGGATTAAGGGGATAAATCCCCCCCCCCCGAAATTTTGGAACAAAATATGAAAATATAAAAATGAAAGGTTGAAAGCCGAGAGAGAAATGAAATGGTAAATGCTTTAAAGTCTAAAGAAAATGTCCTGAACGAATATTGTTATCTTATTTAATTTAAAAGGTTATAAATTGTTCTGTGATTTTGTTTTTTTAAAAATCCCCCCCCGAAATAAAATCCTGGCTGCGCCCCTGACACGAATATTCTGAAAAAATTGAAGGATGATTTACCGTCTAATTTTAAAGATAGCTTTGAGAAGCATGACATTTTTGGTAGGGTACACGGAAAGAATGGTTTTGCCGAAATATTAAAAAATTTGGCCAGATACAGATCTAAAAATAACTTTGCTGGGTCATCAAAATAATTATGTAGGACGCCCAAAATGGTTGCTGGAATATCAAAACTTTTGCAGCATCATCATCATGTTTGAGTGTCCTACATAGTTACTTTTGATGGTCTAACAAAATTATTTTCAGATCTGTATCTGGCCAAATTTTTAAATATTTCAGCAAAACCGTTCTTTCCGCGTAGATGCACCATTTGTGGCCACATTAAGGCCATTTATGGCCACACAGTTCTTTGCATATAAGGAATAAATTTAACCTAATCTGCCTGTCTGCATGATCAACAAAAAATGCTTGCAGAATAAAGTTCTCTCGATTGTTACGCACTACAGCCAACTTGAAAGTAAAAAAATTGCGAAAATTGCGAAAGTGGCCAAAATCGGCGCAGTGGCCACAACCGGTACATCTACTCTATTATTAGATAAATAGGGCGAGCGATCGCGTGGAAGCGGGAAAATAACGACCATCTAACAATCCACGATCGTCGCTCGCGCGCGTACACAATAGCATGCGTCGTCTGTATACACAATTAACCTGTTCCGTGGGTTGGTGCACACCGCGGACAGTTCTAGCAAAAAGAATAAGACGAAACTTTTTGATTGAGGTTGAGGTTGTCGCGGATGTACTACCTTAAACCGCGGTCGATCGGCCGATTGATCGCGTGGGCGGCATGACGAGGAAGAGGCAGGAAAGAAAGACAGTTTATAAGGATGCGCTTATGGTAGAAATCGAGGAACTTGTCCCTAACGAGAGAACTGCAACTGACGATGAATCAAATTAGTGAAATTATTCGAATGAGTCGGATACACACTGTAAAAAAATTTCATGTAAAATTACAACCAATATAGTGGGTAATATTGGGACCATCTATTAAAGGTGTATATTTACATACATTATTATCTTATATGGTAAGTAAGCAGCTTGCACAAGTAAATTTACATGTTAAAAGTAAATTTCCAGAAATGTTTTTGTAATAATACACTTTATATATGTATTTCTACAATTTCACATATTAAATTTAAATAATGTCGAATTGTCTAACCAAGAGTTCTTAATTTGAAATTATGCTGCAACGTAAATAAGCTAAACGAGTTACATATGATTGTAAGTTTATAATTTTTCTTTATTTGTATAATATATACTTACATAAAATCAAAGATAAAAGTAAGCCAATGTGAGCCAACTTACGTAAAAATGCAGCTATGATGCATGAAATTATCATATGTCGTGTAATATTACAAAAAGAAATTGTACATTTACATAAAATATATAAATTATACTTTTAATTCTGTAATTTTTCATTAAATATAAAAAATTATTACACAATAAAGAGTAAAAAAACTAATTTTTGTAAAAGTACATGAATTTATACATTTCCATTATTAATAGTGTAATTGTTACACTCCTTATATTTATGTAATTTTACATACTTTTTTTACAGTGCAGGCTTTCTTTTTCTTCCTCTCTCTCTCTCTCTCTCTCTCTCTCTCTTTCTCTTTCTTTTGTCGAACCTATCGCTGCAAGATTGCACGTGCTATCTAATGCAAACTCGTCGCGGTTAACAGGAAAGTTCTGGAATGTCGCAAATAATGCGAGCGAATCGCCATGTCGATCGGGCGATCGCTAACAAAGAAGTCACTTAATCGCACGATATCGTACAACTCTGGAGTACACTTCCGACCGAATAGCGTTAGTCGCGCGACAAGGGATCTCTCCCCAATGCGACGAAGAGCTCGCGAGAACAAATGAAATTTACGGAACTCGTAAAGAGCTCGCACTACGGCGACGAGCGCGAGGATCCGATCGGCAAAATTATTCGATGCATCGCGCGGTGTCGTGCGTCGGTTCATAAACGTCGGCGCTCGGAATTCCAGAAATAATATGCAATGTCTTACAGCGCGTTATTATCCGGAATGCAAATAGGTTTCGCCGGTGTGAGATACAAGTCTGTATACAATCAGCAATTTTCGAGTCGGCGACAAGACGCACAGTGCCATAGCGATTCGACGAGAAGAGCGAAATGGACTACGGACTACGGAGTGAAACAATCTATTTTATATACACTAGAATTTCGATAGAACAGATAAAATATTGAATCGTGAAAAAACTATTTAATATACTAAAAAGCTATAATCAAAAATCCAACAAACAGTAACACAGCTTTCAGGAAGCAATTTATCGTCGTGACAATTGACACGTTAATAGCGAAAGCGAGAGCGTGGCGTGAAGTTTAGATAGAAATTTAAATCGGACGACTCGCCCACGGAATTGTTCGCTTCCGGTGGCTAGAAGAGTACATCCCCCTCTTCCGTGCGAACGATCATTGATCCTCGAGCGAATTGCCGGAAATGCAAGAAACGCGAGGATCGTGCGGCGTGTATAATCTGACGGCTAACGAGAACCGCGCGCGAATCAAATTAGCAAAATTATTTAAATTTCCTGCCACCGGGTCATAGAGGAGGAGAGAAAAGATGCGGCTGGGATACGAAAGGGCCACTCGAGTGCATATTTCGCAGGAAATTAACCGCGAACGCCGAAGAAGTCGCGATGGAGAACGGATACAATGGCGTGAAATTGGCATCTAATAGGAGTCGATGCTAATAAAACGGCCGAGAAACTGGCCGCTTCCGGTAAGGTCCTGAACGCGCATTCCCCATTCATGATACATCGGTTCTGAAAAGATTCCTGACTGAATCCTAGACTATTAAAAAATATAGGCTAGCCAGCACATCACAACCTAGCACAAATTAACGTTCCGCAAATCATGATGGAGTTAAAAATTTCTGCAGCAACGAGATTTTTTTTTAGCGAACGATTCGCACGAGACGATTAAAAAAATATACACCTCAATGGCAGAAAAATATGATATAAGAAATAATATCAACATAGCTTAAGCTTTAGTCTGTAGAAAACAAAATTATAACGATTTGAGAACGATTCATTGTCAGTGTTGATACACGGAAATGCGCGTGCTAAATAAGCAACCGGATTTCGCAGTGAACTGATCATTTCCGCTACGTCTGTGCATCGATAAATATCCACGTTTATTTTCTTTCGCGTATTTTCACAGTTCCTCGACTTGTATTTCACTACGTCCATAGCAACGGTTTACAAAACGATTACATAGTAAAATGCAAGTCCATTATATAAGTAAGGTGCTTATCGATATGAAGGTACAGTGTCAGACTTAGACAGAGTCTTCGATCGATTTAGAAACGATTCTACTAAAAGATATGCTATCTTTTTAACATATTTAAATATCTTTGTTTCTAATCTATATATATAAAAATGAATGTAATGTATGTATGTTTGTATGTTTGTATGTATGTATGTATGTATGTTTGTCCGCTATGCAAATCTATAGTTTTCAATGTAGAACCACCAAATTTGGTATACTTTCTCATGATACTCTAACTTAGACCGTAGACGGTTTTTGGAAGGTCTGGGAGCCCGGGGTCAAGGGGCCTCCATATAAAGTTTTCAGAAAAGGTTCATTTTTCCCCATTTTTTTCCGGGTAAATGTTACTATTCGTGGAAAAAACATCGTCTACGGTCTAAAAAATCACCTCGCGAAGCGCGGGCTAAAAAGCTGAACTTAAATATAAAGGATAATAGCCCTGTCTCTTATACACATCTAGATGTGTATAAGAGACAGATATCTATATATATATATATATATATATATATATATATATATATATATATATATATGTATGTTTGTCCGCTATGCAAATCTATACAGTTTTCAATGTAGAACCACCAAATTTGGTATACTTTTTCATGATACTCTAACTTAGACCGTAGACGGTTTTTGGAAGAGGTCGGAGCCCGGGGTCAAGGGGCCTCCATATAAAGTTTTCAGAAAAGGTTCATTTTTCCCCATTTTTTTCCGGGTAAATGTTACTATTCGTGGAAAAAACATCGTCTACGGTCTAAAAAATCACCTCGCGAAGCGCGGGCTAAAAAGCTGAACTTAAATATAAAGGATATAAGCCCGCGCGAAGCGCAGGCAAAAAAGCTAGTTCTGTATAAAAATATTATTAAAATCATTGAAACTTGTGAAACTATTAAAAACTTGGAACTATTAAACTTATTGTTAGATTTTCAAAATCGCGATAAATCGTATAATTCATCAACTATTACTTCAATAATCTCACTAACAAAGAATGAGCTTTGAAAAACTTGAAGTTGATCGAACAATCCATAGTCTAACAATAAGTGCGAGAGGTCGATACGCTCTATATACGCGCGCGACATCGAAGGCATCGACGTCCGAGAACGAGCGAGCGAGATTAGCGGCTGATGAAAAGGTGGGGCCTCACGGAATGACGTTTTAAGTGCCGATGAAATTGTACGGACGATAAGCAGCCTCCGATCCTCTCGGGCCCCTCGTTGGCGGGGTTATATAGATTCCGCGCCGCGAATTACCCACACACGGGTGGGCCGCGTAGGTCCGTGCCCGTGCAGTGTGCACACACGCGGGCCTGATCATGCACGCGTGCTGTGCGTGTTCGCATATAGTCGCTCCAGAATATAATGCCACTCTTTCGCGGCGGCTCGGGGCATGAGAACCGATTCACCATGGGAAGTTCGTTCGGTCGTGTAACCGATTGGTTCGAAGAAAAAGAAAGAAAGAGAGACGGAGAGGCAAGATGAAGCGAGAAAGGGAGGGAACTCGCGGCTAGAAGGAAATCCCCGGTGGAATGGATCTCCCTTGTGGTTTTATATGGGCCCTTTACGTGGATTTATCGCGCGCGCAGTCCACGCGAGCGACGTCGAGGAGGGAACGAAGGAAGAAAAAGAAGGAGAGGAGCGGGTGTTGCGCTCTATACGTAGCGAGATAAGATATTCCGCGGGACGCGGTTAACGTAAGATCGCTTATGTGTGCGCCGGAGAGTTATCAAAGTGAAGAGGGTCGCGGTCGCTGCAATTGCTGATCGCCACTCCGTCCTAATAGACTCGAAATCGTTCACGCTCACTCGCGCACGCTATTTAGAAGTCACCTGTAGTAATAGTCGAACGAACGATAAATCGTGTTCATATTTATTGCCATTCTGATGGACGAGCATGTGATTCTAGACTCTTCTGTGAAAATGTCAACCTGAGTCGTTAAACTCGTGCTTATTCGTGTCTTATTCGCAAAAGAGAGATTACTTATAATAATAAAACAAATTTCCATAATTATATAATGTATGTCTAGATCTTATCCGTATATGTATATCCGTTGATGTATATTATCTAATTTGTACTAATCTTTAGTATAAATAAACTTTTTAATAATATAATAAATATATATAAAATTACAATTTATAAAATTACAATAGAATATGTATAATACATTTTAAAGCATATTTTTTCCCACAATCGAAGTCATATGATTGCAACCTGTAACATCAAAGATGCTTACTGTCAATTAGATGTGTTTAAAATTTAAATTGGTAAAATCTTCACAAGATCCATTTCTGACTAGGAGAAAAAAAATAAAAAAAGATTGTTTGCCAACGTTACACGGTGTTCCCAAGCGGTCACCCATCCAAGTACTAACCGTGCCCAACGCTTCTTAACTTCCGTGATCGGACGAGAACAGGTGCGTTAAAGCGTGATTTGAACGTTGACGTTAACGTAATGATACAATTCGGAAGATTAGGTTCATTTATTTAAGTCGCATATCACAGACTCGTCAAATTCTTTATTAATTGATTATGACTATAGATTCTTTATTAACCAGCAATAACGAAAGAAAGAAGTAATGTTTAGATAATCGCTTTATGTTTGTCGCTATTATCCGTGTATTAAATTTTTTTTTAATAAAACCAAAACTGCAAAAGAAATTTATATAACTGTTCTATAGCTTCTATGTATTGGAGAGTAATAATATAAAAAAAAGATTAGAAGAGAATCTTATTAATTGGTATCAATTATTATGAAAATCTTTTTTAATTTAATCTCAATTATATAGTTTAATATAAGGAAATTGAATTTAGAAAACGTCGCGTAGTATGTAACAATGTAAAAAAGAGAAAAAGAGAGAAGGAGATTATACCAACTCTAAAAACAATTTTATTCATACGTATTAGATACGTCTATATACGCCATATAAAGTTATCACGCCAAAAATACCATGTGCACCTTTCAGATAAGCTGAGAATGGAATAGCGCATCCGAGAGTCGAGTGCGTTAAACACGCGCTACGCACAAAGCGCAGTCGGCGCATTGTGCGCCGCGACCCTTCGCCGCGGCGGAGAAGCGGCAAAGCGCGATAGATAAGTACGCACACCACGGGGTGGATGCGGGAAAGGGTTATAGGATGCTGAGCGACTATGAGGGGAGGGTAAGGGGAAGAAGCGCGCAAGGCGTAGACTCTCGCGCGCCAATAACGACGGCAGATATAAAGGCGCCGCCACCATATGGTCCCCGCGATCCGATGCAACGTTGCATAATCTGCAGCGCTGTCCCCGACGACAGAGGCCAGGCAGGCGTGTCACGCATCTGTCTATCCGCGCATGCCGCGATGCATGCGGTGCACGCGGTGCATACAGCTCGTATCTCCGATGCGCCTAGTGATGCGCATTTAAGGATTAGAATAGGAATTCCTCTACTTTTTTTTGTAGGGATAATAGAATCCTCATACTTTTTTTAAGTAAAGTACGCTATCGATATTGAAATCATTAATAAAAGGAAGCGGTGGGCATTTGAGCTTTGCATTTGGGTTTTACTCTCTCGTAATGCAAAGACTGAAAATAAGATTGCAAGAGGATAACAGCATGACTTGTGATATTGTTTTTGAGTATTAAGTATTGAGTATTGAGTATAATAATAAAGTTTCGCAAGACAGTTAACACGCGGAAGAGAATAAAGGACACTGATTCATCGCGATTGAACTTCTTGGCCGTTGAAATTAGGATAAGGTCAGTCCTAGTGACCTTTATACGCCTGATCCTTGGACCATCCACGATAGCGTTCTTCACGGTGCCCAATATGGACACCGGTTGCCCTAGTTGCATCGAACATTATCCTTAGCCTTCGTCGACCGTACATGGAGAGACCGTCGTGCGTGTCCCCTTGTGCTATTTATACCATAAATAAGGCCGCGGAGAAATGAGTCGCCCACATGAGATGACTCATTAAAAAGCGCACTTACACCCGTTGAATTTTCGCGAAAGGAAATGCGCTTTCTCTCAAGTCAGATTTTATAAAGTAACTTGTTGCTGATATGGATATTGAGTGTATATATGCACGGAAAAAACGATAAGGTTGCCACAATCACAATAATAGTAATATTTGGTACAGCCACGTCCTGTGGTTGTCACATTCACATTGATGTGAAGGCAACTATATGCATTTGGTACAGCAAACATAGTGAATGTTGAGACAAACATAGTGAATGTTGAGACAAACATATATAGATGCACTACACAAAACAATGTGAATGTGACAACCACAGGACGTGGCTGTATCAAATATTACTATTATCGTGGTTGTGGCAACCACGATAATCGTTCTTTCGGTGTGTTATTAATAATTTCTCAAAAGAAGAGGACTTTCTAAACCGCTAAAATCCAGCGTCGATATTCTTATATATTTTAGGGGAAATCGTTATTCTTTAATTTAAATGATGAATAATGTTATTATTATTCATTAATATTATTAATTTAATTATATTTGTCATTTTAATAATATAAAATTTTTAGTTAATTTATGATTAGTATATTTTAGTTTCCTAAATCAATTAAATCGTTATATTTTCACTCCCTTCGCTAAAATACGGATACAAATAAACCATTTAACTGTTCATATTAGTTTAGTAATTCGTATCTAATCTCAGACTATACTCCGATCAAATTCGATCTCGATATAACGACCGTACAGCTATCGTCTCCGCTGAATGTGACCTGCGTTTACGATCGCGCTGAAGCGATGTACCGGTCGCATACCGACATCCTGCGCAAAGTCACCGACTAAGAAGCATCATCGCGTTCAACGTCCAATCACGGTGTCGGCCGATCTCTAAGTTCCGTCCGCTGGTTACGAGGACGGAAATGGAAGAGGGGAGAAAAACGGAGAATAGATAGATAGAAAAAGAGAAAGAGAAAAAGAGAAAGCGAGAGAGAGAGAGAGAGAAGTCGATCCGGCGCGATTAGGCCTCTTTTCTAAATGCGGGAGGCGCCTCGCCGCAACTCCACGCGATTTCCCGTGGGACCCGTTGCCGCGGCATTCCACGGCTATGCATAAACGGATTGGCATGGTCCGCGCGCTGAAGGGAAGAGTAGTAAATTATCACTATAATAACCCTGCGGAAGCGGATTGAATTTCTCACACGATCTCTCTCGCGCCCATCTCTCCGTCTACCTCTCTCTCTCTCTCTCTCTCTCTTTCGGCGCGTATTTGCGCTTCCTCCTACACGACCTCCTCTACCACTGAGATCCTCTTTCTCTCCATCTTTCTCTCTCTTTCACCGTCGTCGTCACCACCGCCGTTTACGCCGTTCGCGGTGTTTACACGCGGCGGCGGTTTTATGGGAATGTTAATGGGTGACATTCCACCCCCCGGGACGGAGGAGAGGAAAGCGCGGCTTGTCGGCCGACCGGAGAGCCGCCTTTCTCGATGCTCGTCATCTCGTAGCGAAGTTTATTCCGCGACCACCGACGCGCTCGCCGATTACAGGTTCCTGACGATCGTGTTGCCTTCGTGGAAACCAAGCCTACCGACCTACCTACCGGCCGTTTGCCCGCTTTGATCGATCTGCCGCCACTCCGCGTTATATTGAAAAGAAAAGAAAGATAATGGAGTCGGAAAACTTAATTTTCGGACGCGCTATCGATATCTTCGATAATCTCAAGATAGGAATTCAAATAGTCAATATATAGAAAAAGAGAAGCTAACCCTAAATCGGTGAATAATGAAGTTCAAATGATGGGTTCAGTATCAAGATTATTAGCACTGTGACCCAACTCGCAAATGTATGCAAAAGATTTTTTTATCATTAGAACTATTTGAGAGTTAATATATAATATAATTTTAATGTGAAGTTGTTAAAGGTATTAATCTTATCCATTTGGAATTTACGCGTCAATCGAATATAGTCAATTTTAGATGCGATATCGATAAAAAAGATTATGTGGATGTCTCGTAATGCACGCAATCTAATAAATCTCACTAGGCAAGGTAAGGGTTAATAAGAGGCGGTTATAATGACAGAAGAGACTCCCGCTGTCTCTCTACGCGTATCGAGCATCAGCTGTAAACTCCTTCTCGTAGCGCAGTATCGACCTTCGCTCACGGCGAAGGTTGTCCCGGCGCGGCGCGCGGATAATGCGCGCTGAGTTGCGCAGGTGATAAAGTTCAATTACGCGCTCCCCATCCTTGCGGCTGTTATCGAAGCGAGGCGCACATCCGGGGATGCGCAACGGATTTAAGCGCACTCGCGACTCGGCACTCTCGCTATGAAGCAATTATACGGTTCCGCGAATCTCGCGTGCGTGCACGCAATTGTCAACAGCCTCGTAACTCCTTGTCGCTTTCAGGGCTGGCCGGTCGAAGAAGAGGAGCGCGTTCTCCATTCCCCAAGCATGTCAAGTCTTTCTCTCTCTTTCTCCTTTCCTCCGCGGCTAGGTCGATGACGTGCTAACGATGCTGTAATACGCTACGGTATTTAAGATATTTAAGAAGTTTTTAAAGGTTCTCGAAACGTAATGATGCATAATCATTTTGAATTACTTTTCTACATCGCTTCGATATCTTGTTTAACTTTTAATTAGATTATATTCAGAATTTTTTAAAACTTTGAAGATTCTCTCTCTCTCTCTCTCTCTCTTGTTTTTTTAACCCGTAAGTGCTCGCGTGGGAGTCGATTTGACCGACATTTTAATTAATTTATTTTTTATGTACAAACAAAATTTTTGATTTTTATTTATAAATAATTATAAACTGAGACACGTTTTAAACATAAAATAATAATGTTTAAGCGTTAGAAATTAAAAGAAATCTATTTTTTTTTAATGTTTCTTTACATAATATTTTGGTTATTAAACTCATAGCTTTCGTCTGGGTCAGTTTGACTCCCACGCGCGTGCTTACGAATTAAATATAATTAGTTTAGTAACTCGTGCCAATGATACTCGAAAACCAACATATATTCGTCCCAACACCGATCAATAATTCGTATTAATATCGACATGGGCACCAAACGTCCACACCGATACTGATACCATATACATTGATACTGCATACCTATATATCAACCCTGACTGACCGGCGCGGCGCGGCGTTGCGCATAGGCGGGCCGCTATGTACGCGTACGCATGACACCGTATCTTCCTCGATCTCTCGTTTCTTCCGTCGTTGTAATTGCGAACTCTCTCGCGGCTCTCAGAGAGCGGCCGGCGCGCCGCCACTGCCTCCACCGCCGCCGCCGCCGCAGATGAGTTATATCGGCGCTGCCTGGACTCGCACGGTGGCCTGCCGTGATGGGGCTCGTGTACCGAGGTGAGAGTGTTCACCGGGCCTGACACCTGACGGCCGTCGGCCACAGAAAGGAGATCGTCCGTTCTAACGCTCGTCCGCACGCATTTACAACGGACGACGGGAATTATCCGTCAATAAATAAATAAGCAAGTAAGAGATGAATATTCTTCGCCAGTGAATAATAAACCAAAGAGGAGATTTGTTTCGACACTACTGGCCAATTTTATTTTAATTTAAAATGTCACGACGTTTCGACCATGGATTTTGGTCCTTCTCAAGTGATTGAATTAAGATTAATTATAT
>NJRQ01000210.1:130648-145983 GCA_003063805.1 Aphaenogaster ashmeadi | reverse complement strand
GATCGGAGATTCAGCTACCTTTCCCAATTAAGTCGGAATTCAATCCCGGCCTTATAAATAGCCACGAGAGTGAAGATACAATGGAGCGCGACGCGACGCCAGCACGCACTTAAGCAGAGACTTGTGCAGATAGCCGATACTGAATACTCGCGCGCGGCGGCGGCGGTTTAACAACCAGGTCAGTGTTTTTCGCTCCAGTTGTGTTGATACTGTCTCTTATACACATCTTAATAAAACGATAAATTAATGGCTAAATTACAACAAATACCACGAATTTTTATTTAATTTATGCAAGGATAAAATTTATTATTATTATTAATATTAATATGGCTTGATGATCATCAAGCGATTAAAGGAATTTTCGGCGACACGCGTAACGCGATTGATCACAAGAGTCCTCCTTTTTCCCGAATCGATCGGAGATTCAGCTACCTTTCCCAATTAAGTCGGAATTCAATCCCGGCCTTATAAATAGCCACGAGAGTGAAGATACAATGGAGCGCGACGCGGCGGCGGTTTAACAACCAGGTCAGTGTTTTTCGCTCCAGTTGTGTTGATATGTATAATCTCGGTAATTATATACTATCTCGCCGGTGAGGATTTGCCCATCGGGCCGCGCGCACTCGGCAATGAGGTACCCACATTTTATTTCGTGCTCCAATCACAGCTGATTGGCACTGACTGTTATTTGTCGAGCGAGAGCCGAAAGGAGCAAGGAGGAGGTGGAGAGAAAACAGACATTCTGCTTATTCCTCCGATAGCTCACTCCTACGTGTTCCCCCCCAGTCTCTCGGGGCACAACTCCTCTTCTCTCGCTTACGCGAGCGAGAAGCCCTCGGACATTAAACATACCGAAGGGATAACACTGTCGGAGCGGGGTTGAAATTGCCGACGCGCGCTCTTTCTCTCTTTCTCTTTCTCTCTCACTCTGTCTCTCTCCTTCTTTCTCCCGTTGTGTGTTGAATTTCTACTGAAATAATTATCGTGCTCGTTAAAGCGCCGATAAGTATTATTACTGGAATTATCGGCGCGCCGTCCGTATTTGCCCCGCCGCGTGGAAATAAAATTATAACGACCTCGTTATATAGCTGACTATAAATAAGCGTTTCGATCTTATACAGCGAACTCGTAACGATCCTCGTGCGATACGGTCCCAGCGACGTGACGAAAGCGACTTTCGCCTGCCAATATGCACCGTACGGCAAAGTCGCGTGGTAGGCATTGTCATAAAATTTTATTTATGTCATTATGATTTTATTTGTGTCACTTATATATGTATATATATAGTAAAAAACAACAAATGTAATAATTCAATTCGACCTGACTGGCTAGATATATATTTAGTGGTGCACTACGTTTCGACCGTAGGTTTCGGTCCTTCTCAAGTGCGTTGATACAATAATTCAGTTAAACACATTCGAATCTATGAGATATGTCCAAGTATATCATCTAAAAGTAGATTAAAATTGGGTTGTCAACAACCCAATTTTAATTATTTTTACTTATTCACTGGCGAAGAAAAGTATTATCTTTTTATTATATAGTAAAAGTATAGAGTGAGATATTTTTTTTCTTTTTTCCACGATACATTTCTAAATGATAATTTATAATTTATTAATCATAAAACGCATGCTTATGCGGTTTCAAAATCACCACAATTTTGAGCACGCCAAAAGTGTTTGAAGGAAGAAATTCTCGAAATGCAAATATCTGATACAGATTGGGAAGTAATGGAAGACATACGATGATTAGGTGTCGTAATCATTCTGCGCTTTAAATCACAGTTACATTAGTACGATTAGTAGCATGCCGCTGCGCATTTACAGTGGTCGCGCATCGTTGCATCATTCATGAGGTTCATTGAGCCCATGTCAGTTCGTGTTCCGGACCTGCTGCTGCTGTTGCTGCTGTTGGGCTCGCTTGAAATATGCTCGAAAAACCGGTCAAGAAGATGCCATATCCCTGATTAGCGTCCATTCATCGGACAAGACAGAGGTCCTCTACCTTCGTGCTTTCGTCTCCCTTTCTCTCGTCCCCCCCCCCCCGCTTTCCTCACGCTACTATCGACAGGTCCCTTACAGTCGCACCTTCGCCCGCATGTATTCGTAGTAATTTGCACACCGCATCAATGCAACACGTCGGGAGCGTATACATGCATTACGCTCGATCCGGCCGTTAACGACTTCATCAACGACTGGTTGATAGCGTAAAGGACGAGCCGAAGACACGAGCGAGGATAGCTGTCGTGCATGAAAGAAGCATCTTCCGGCGGACATGCTCGCACACGAAGGGAAAATAAAAGGGCCTAGCTGTTTGCCGAAGGACGCGATCGGCTTCTTGCTCGCCCTTCGCGATCTTTGCCGTCTCTTTGGTATCGGAACTCTGCGGATACCTTTGTGTTAATATAACCTTCACTTGAAGTTGAGTCAAGTATGCGTGTGTCGAGTCAAGTCATGTATGCGTGCGGGCTTTTCTTCTTCTCCTTCTTTGATATTAAAATGCAAACTGACTCATGGTAAAAGTATCCAAAAGTAACTATTTTTTCTAATAATATTTATTTATTTGGCGAGAAGAAAGGATATAAGGAAAAATATTTATTTTTACTTTATGAGTGTCGTAAGTTATATAAATCATAAATAATGAGATCGCTTTGTATTCGAAGCTATCTCACGAAAAGATTATCTTAAAGGATTATCTTAAAGATTGATCTAAATGACGATCCGAGCTGAAGTGCACTTTGATATCGAAGAAGCAAATACTATCGAGTTACTATAAAGGAACTAAAAATCCGCAACAAACGTTCGGCGATGTTACATAACTCACGTATGCTCGTTAAGGACTGATTTTACGGCCGCTGCTGCGAGTGAAAGTCGGGCGAGTCAAAGAACTGCGGCAAAAAGGAAGCGTGTCTCGAAATTCATACGGGCCAATGTGATTATTCAAAGGAACTTCGTTCGCTAAAGCCAACGAGATATCTTTTAATTATTGCCAGTTTTAGATCAATTACGGCGATACTATTGTTTATATCAGTAAAATTAGAGCTACAAAAATGAAATTACAAATTAACTAAAATGAATGCCACTTCGAACACTTCGAAATTTTTTATATTCAGTTTCTAACGCTTGCTTTAATTAAAATGGATTGAAAGAAGAAAATTTTTATTGATTTATATTAGATTGTTCATTGTAATATATTTGTATTATATTGTCTAAATATTATATTAATTATATCTCACATTGTAATATGCAAAAATGATTGCATTATAAAATTTTCTTATACAAAATCGACTATAAAAATGACTATAAAAAGCACTGTAGTATTAATTCAATTTTATCAAAATATCAAACATATATGATCCTCAGTTTTTATGAAGAACTATTAACTTCGCTATTTAGGTCTGCATTACATAGTCTGTATTACATAGTCTGTATTACATAGACTTATTTTCGTTGACTCGTTAATTTCTCATTCTCTATTTTCTTGTCGCGCGGCTATTGCCCTATAAAGACTTAGCGCTGTACTAATTAGACAATCGTTACGGAAATCGCCAGAAAGCACTCCCCGACAGAGAACTATCGTTATAATTCACTTTTATTACGATCGGCGTGGCGATGATTCTCAGGTCATACGTACGACTATAAACGCGCAATCGAAGTCGGAGAACGGCTGAGACGGGCTTTAAAGGGTAGACCGACGTATCGAACGAAGCGGCGGCGGCAGCGGCGACCAACGACCATAGTCTTATCCGGCCGAGTGAAAGAAGAAGGCGATGCGGACGGGCGATAAAGAGCGAGATGGGCGAAGCGATAGATAAATATATCAAAGCGGATCGGAATGCGCGTCTCATTGAAACGAAGGGGGAGGGCCGGCCGACCGACCGGCCGGCCGATCGGGTGGTGGTGTTGGGCCCACTGTCGGGCCCCTTAGAAACGCGCGCCATGAGAAATTGCCGGTTTTCCCACGAAGCGCTCGACGAGCTACCGGGACCGCAATGCAGCGCAGCGTAGCCGCGCTGCAACGATGCAGTCGCGCTCGCAAATGCGCCTAAAGGTCTCCCGGACGTCTACTAGCTCTCCCCCCCTCTCTCGTTCTTTCTTTCTCTTTCTTTTTCTCATTACCTTTCCCCATCTCTCTTTCTCTCATACCATTCTTCTTTCTCTCCTTCGTTTGTTCCTCTCCCCGTACGGTCTATCGGAAATATAATTGGCGCTTTGCAAATCCATTAACCGGCCCCGTGTGGCAAGTGGCGTTACCACGGCATTACCACCGCTGGGCCCCCTCCCGTCCCTACGCACTAATTCATAGTTTCATGCCTTCCCGCTGCTTAAAGACTTAATGAAGGCCGCGCACGCACACTTAGCGACCGCCAGCGTGTGTGGACGCGCACGCGTGTGCGTGAAGAAAAACGATACCGCTTCCGTTGAGGAGCACGTCGAAAGTGTTACAGCGTTTGTATACTAACGATATCTCGCGGTCTATCGCACTTCTCCTTTTTTCTAGTATAACATCCGCAAGAAGATCACGGGAGATAATAAAATTAATATGTCGTGCTCGCATGAAATAAACTTACAGGATATGAGTAGAAGTATCGCTAATTTCTTTTTATCGATATGCGGATCGTATCTATTTATAATACGAATATCTAACATTTTTTGCAACTTATTATTGCTCGATACATCAAAGCGGTCACGTTCGGAGAATGTAAAAAAAAATACACTGAGAAAAGAAATTTGTTAACTTGACTAAATTTTTCAACTAAATAAAATTCCTTCGGTTCAAGTATTTATTTATTTTAGTTAAATTTATAAAAATTTAAAAAGTAAAGTTCAAGTATTATATGTTTAAGAGTTAAATAAATAAATACTTAAACTGAAGAAATTTTATTTAGTTGAAAAATTTAGTCAAGTTAACAAATTTTTTCTCTCAGTGTACGAAAGTGGAAATTCGGAATATTCTGATCCTTCTGAAACCTGTAAAAATATTGAATATTGATTTATAGAATTTGTATTTATGGGTTAAAGCTTATTTATAGATAAATAAAATTTAATTCTTTGTGTAACGATTTAACTGTATAAGATACTTTCTATCTGCGTTTTTAATTAATTCTGTTATATATTTACGTTTCGCGTGTACTTCGCTAATCGTAAGAGCGGCGGTTAAACATATAACGACATCTGGCATTGCCACCTCGTCATCTACGTTAAAACTTTATTTTTACTTGCACACCATTCCGCTTGACGGCTCATACAGCGATGTTTGCGCGAAAGTCGCTCATCCGCGATGCCACGAGGAGGATTGGCTAGATAGAGAGGATGTATTTGAGGCTACCATTAAGGCTGGTGATTGATAATGCCCGCAGACTCGTTCTGCGCCATCGCGTCCGTCCGATCAAGGTCTCCCTGGGTGCGCACCGATCGAGCAAAAAGCGAGAAGGGCGAGGCGGTCGGTCGGTGCGCACCGACGCAAACCGAGCTGCAAAAAGCGAAAGAAACCGCATCTCGGCTGCATTGTCACTGGTCGCCTCGCCGCGAAGCCCCCTCCCGTTCTTTTTTTGCGTCCGCGCTAGGCAATTACCGCTAACACCGGCAGACGGCTCGGACTCGTGATTATCGGCGAAAGTGATAAACCGATTTCTCTCGGGGCGATCGCCGGCATTCCTAGATCTTTGATCTAGAGAGGCGTGCGGTTAACGCGGCTGACTTGGCATCACCGAGAGGGTTGCTTCATATCACTCCATCGTTAAAAAGAAAATAACCGTCGCCATTGATAATTTTATATTTAAATATTATTATTATATTTTATATAATTTCATTATTTACACGGAGATTTATACATAGATTTCTAACAAGGATTCTCTACCTCCCCGTTTTCATTCTTTTTTAAAATTAAACTTAAATTAGCTTTTCTTATAAGCTTTTAAAAAGCTGGATTATAGCTCTACTATATATTACTCTTGTGTATTTTTAACTTTTTGTAATTTTTCATTTTGCGCCACCATTCACATGGTGACTGTCTTGGCAAAGGTACTCTCAGTGGTTTGCCATTGCATTCCGAGAGGTGGTGATCAATTAAAAATTTGATATGTTCTGGGTGGATTTGAACCTGGATCTTTGGCACAGAAAGCAGTCATATTTTTTGTCATATCAAATGCTTCAAATTTCAACCAATATTTTTTTGCTTTCAAGATAGAACGAAGTAAAATATCTGTTAATAATAAGAAGTCGGTAATACATCGATCGTATTGGTGAAAAAAATCAAATTTAAAAGCAGAAAACATCACCGCGCTGTCCCTGTGGTTGACAGATTATTATCAAAATAACGGCAGTGATATAACAATTGCATCAGTCGTCGTTCCTAGTGACAGTAGATACACGAGCGAGTTCTAACAATAACAGGTGCTCCTGCGAAGCGAATCGGCACAAACATCGCGATGGGAACGTCCAACTTTTCGTCGGCGGGACGTCTCGCGAACGTCGCGAGTCAAAAGGCGGCTCCGGCGAGCGCTATTACGAGAACTGCTAGAATAAACAGGCGCGGTTTCTTTCGAGCGTTAGGCGTTAAGAAGGCATTAACAGCGCGCGACCTTGCACCTTAACACGCGCGTTACCTCGTAATAGCGCGGCGCGATTCATAATAGTGAACGCCGCGCTACGGCGGCGCGGCGGTGACGTGTGAAAGGAAAATTACGGAGATAAAGTAGACGTAGCGGCGCTAGCGGAGGAGAATCCTCCTCTTCGTTATATCCCCGGGATAACGTCATAATGCGTCGTGGACGTGGTGGAAGCAAACGATCGAGGAGCGCACGGGAGGCGCGCGGAACGACGCGATACAAAGAGACAAAACGTAAGTCCCGGCGCGGCGCGGCGCGGCGCGGCGCGGCGCGGCCCCACGTGCGCACCGCTCCCTTCGTGCACGGGGGATGACAATGCATCTGCTAACTAGCAAAATGCTAATATTTACTTAACCTCGACGTAGGTGGGGAGGAAGGTAGTTGCGCTCTATCCGTCTCCTTTTCTCTCCTCCTCTCTCGTTCCGGTGGAGATCTAGCGGAGACGCACGCTGCAACGACAAAGAGGAGTGGAACGGGGAGGAGTGACGCAGCAGCAAAGTGCGCTGCGTATCCTCGGCGGTATTTTCCGTCGGTAGAGATCGGCCAACGTAAGCTTGCTGCCTGGCGAGCCGGCATTGAGAAAAACATTAGACGAGTAATACCCGCGCGCGATGATTCGGCGACTTTCGCGTTTGCGAGCGAGCGTATCCACGCGGGCACGCGAAGCTGTGGAAAAGCAGTCATCAAAGCGGCCTCTTCTTGCTCATCTAGCCTAGTTTACAGTGCCCGCGATTTATTAACCCGTACGCGCGGACCTCTCGTCGCATCGCGTGTAACGCTCGGTCGAAGTCGCCGCAGGAATTCGCCCCTCGACAAGTACGAGTCTTCGTTAATCTGTTAATATCCAGCGTTAGGCTGCATATAAATATGCGAACGTGGATAGATCGTCGGAGACCGTCAGAGACCGTTCGGGAATAAACGCGATGAATTGCATTATATGCTTCCTAAGTCCAGTTACATTCCCGCGGATTTGAATAAAAACAGCCGCAAATAGAAGTTATTTTATAAGATAATTTGTGACACGGGATGCGTCTTCTACTTTTTTTTAGTAATTATAGAGATCCTATCTCTAATTACTTGCAAATAAGTAATCAAGACACTTATGTAAATTCTTTCTTAATAATGGTCCAGATAATATTAATATTAACTTTATTAAATAATAATAATAAGAAACAACAAGATTACGTAATTACATTCGACCTGACTGGCCAGATATATTTAATAAAACACGACGTTTCGACCACAGATTGTGGTCCTTATCAAGTGAATCGTACAGTTGTAGCGCAATATCAAATATATGACATGTGCCCAAATAAGTCATCTAAAAGTAAAACGTATCATTATACATAAATCGAACGCAGTTATAAATCAAATAATATGTCATAACTTAAAAAGGCTTACATAAATTGTGCGCAATACCGACGTAAATTGAGATGAAACTCAGGTGGAATAAGACAGGTGTGATCACATCGAAATTTAAAATCGAACTATAATAATAATAATATAAAGAACAATGACTGATAATAATAAGATTAGGACCGACGAAATTGTCAAATATAAATGAGAATAGGCCAAATGTCGGTCAACCGCGGATCTTGGTGCGTAACAATAATTTTTGTGAATTCCCTGTTCATGCGAACTGCGCTCCACATATTTGTCGGTCTTGAAACACAATCCTTACATAAAGCCGGAATTAATTCACATATATGTTAAATTGATGAGCAATTTAATAGTTTTTGATGCTAACAAGCATCTATATAAGATCCCCCCTTCCCCGAAAAACTGTAAAGAACTTAACTTTATTAAGTTGGCGCGTATCTTATGAAATTTTCCATAATCATTTCCTTATTTTATAGATCTCGCGATTTCTTTATTAAAGAACTATAAATTCTAGAGTTAATCGAGAATGTTTCCCACAATATAAAAAAATGTGCTATTTAATTTTCTTTTCTCTTAATACAACTGAAACTCAGACAGTCGACAGATGATCCGAAACAATGTTCTCCGTGTGTGTACATCTAGTACAAGCTCACATCATCGCATCGGCATTAACCAGGATGCGAAAATCGCCGAGGCTGGATTCCCGGATAAGTATCCCCAGTTGAGACTAACGAGCCGCCTTTAACTTCAGTCATCCGCGAGCGAAACAGCCGTCGACACGTCACGTTCCATCGGCACGTTTTACGAGCGCGCGGCGAACGCTTAGAATTTCGAGAGGCATGCGAAAGATTGTTTTCTGGATCCCTGGCACAGCTAAGCGACTAAACGAGAGAAAGAGACAGATAGAGAGAGTGAAAAGGGATGAAGAGGAGGAGGACTCGCGAGAGGTTTTCCTTCGGGTCTAGGAAACGTCCGGATATGATAATAAGCGAGGCTCGCGCCAACGTTGTACGTCGAGCACGATCCGAACCCCTCGGGGCTACGTACCGGGCTCTCGCATCAACGGAGAGAACCAGTCCTCTTCCCTGAAGTCGCTGTCACGACCACCGGGAACGTCTCTGTTCCGCGGAACGTCTTTTAAATCTCCTTGCGCCGCGCCGCGGCCGTTGCGAGAGAGAGTCACGCCTCTTCGATCCGTTCCGCACAATATGCACCCAATGCTGGAGAGGCGCGCATCACCGAGAGGGTAGGAAGATTTCTAGTAAAACCGACTCACTCGTTCGCTCGCCCGTCCGCTCGCCGCATGATGATATTATTCTACGTAACGAACGCAGCGTACGAGCCTTGGGAAACGCGAGTAAGCATCCGATAAGTCGGCCGTCGAGACATGGACGTTCGTAGTCAATGAAATGCGTCATCAATAAATCGGACTAATAAGGAAACATTAATCAGCGTTCGGTTTTAATGCTAGCCGTTAAAAGGCTTACAGATTATAACGCAAGTTCCATAATTATTTAACGATATTTAGTATTTTTCGTCTGGTAATAAATGATCTTTAATTATGAACGTTAGAGAAATGAAAATATTATACCTTCTGTAAGAGAGATGAAGAAAGTTAAATAAAAACAAATTTTCTAACGCACACACACACACACACACACACACACACACACACACACAGCTTCACCATCATCTTAAGCGCACGGAAAGAACGATTTTGCTGAAGTATTTAAAAATTTGGCCAGATACAGATCTGAAAATAATTTTATTAGTTCATTAAAAGTAATTATATATATAGGATGCTTTAGCATGATGATAATGCTGCAAAAAGTTTTGATATTCTAGCAACTATTTTGGGCGTCCTACATAATTATTTTGATGGTCCAATAAAATTATTTTCAAATCTGTATTTGCTTAAATTTTTAGACAATTCAGCAAAATCATTCTTTCCGTGCGGTGTCTACAATGAGATTTTAAGTCGCCAGACTTAACATATCGACCAATCACAGTTGAGCATTCTAAAAGTAAGATCGCAATTTTGATTGTGAGTGGTCGATATGTTAAATCTTACGACTTAAAATCTCATTGTAGACACCGCTTTATACCTCGCATAGATATGGATCTGAAATTAAGGGGCTTTCCCATTGTGCTAATTTACGATTTTCGTAAATCGTAAATTAGCACAATGGCGTAAACGAGTGGGCGGTTGCCACACTTTGACGAGCGGTGTTGTGCCGAAGCAATTAAGCAAAAGCACGAGAACAACGTAGACGAAGGAAGGCGGTCACGAGCGCGTCTTCACGCGCCGCGAAGTCTTCAATTGCGCAAATATCTCGGGGAGCCCCCGATGGAAGGAATTAACATAATGCCGGGAAGCATTAGGCCAGTGAGCGCAAATTGTGCGGCGGGCATGAAGCTCAAAGAGGCAATGGGGTGTAAGATGGAGAAAGAGAAGGAGAAAAGTTAGCAAAGAGAGAAAGAGGGAGACGAAAAAGAGAGTCGAGAATGGTCGGTAGGTAGGTAGGTAGGTAGGTAGGTAGGTAGGTAGGTAGGTAGGTAGGTAAGTTGGTAGGCAGAGGAGACCGTACTTGCTCGCGTTAACCAAGGAAAAGTCGCCAGGGTGGTTAGCGAAACGAGGATGCGCATCCAACGAACTTGATCTACGCGTCTCGCTTAACTACCGCTAATCGGTGCTGATCATCGACATATAGTATGGACTGTGCTCAGGTTAGAAAAATATGACCGGTTGAAAAAAAGAGATAGCGACCGGTAAAGGTCAAGCTCTGTTTCTTTTCTCTGTCTCTTTCTCTTTCTATTATCTGGCAGTACGTTTTTTACAGCCTCTGGGTGGGGACAAAAGCAACCAATAGAAGCATTAGAAAGAGAGAGCAATTGATCTCTACCTAAAGATCCTCTAGTAGAGAGATGCGACAACTCAGCTTTCCGTGATTGGCTGGCATAAAATTTGCTCATTTTCCATTGCGACGCCAATGCGAAAAACAGATGCGACTTATTTCTCAGACGAAGATGGATGTATTTCCGTGATTGGCTGGCATAGGTCACATGACCAGTGGTCGCATCTCTCTACTAAAGGATCTCTACCTCTACCTCGTTCTCTCTTTGTCTAATTCTACCGGACACTTTTTGAAGGCTTTCATGTAGGGATCGCGTAGTCCATACTATATGTCGAGATGGTGCCGATTAACGGAAATAGATGCGTCAGATTTTCGCTCTGGATTTCTACTTGCCGTGGACTTTCGAGGGTGTTCATCCAGACTTATACGAGCAGGACAGTAGTATCACGTTTTCATTTTGAGAAAGCAAAGTTTCTATTTATAAAAATGTGTAATGTTCATTTCTTTATTAAAGTACACTGAGAAAAAAAAGCTGTTGCTTCAATTAAAGTGTTATCACGGGGTGCCAAAAACATAAGTAGTTCATTCAATTGTATTATTAATAGACCCAATATTTGGGATTATTAAAACAATGATTGAATTATTGGTTTAAAAATGCAGACATTGGATCTAATAATAATACAATTGAATGAACTACTTTATGTTATTGGCACCCCGTGATAACACTTTAATTGAAGCAACAGCTCTTTTTCTCGGTGTACTAGAAGAATTAAAGAAAAATTTTTCCAATTTTTCTCTCGGCTTTAATTTCTTCTCGTGAATCAATAGGTACGCTCGTTATCGCACTCGTATCTCACAGCAATAAACGTTAAATCGGAAATAGAAAAATGGGATTTTAAGACTGCTCATAATGAGCGTAATTAATTCTCGGTATGTCTCGCTTTATTGGCGTGCGCGATCAATATTCGCCTCGGGCGAATCGGTATTGCGTTTAATGGGACATAAACTCTGCACGTGTGTCGTTGGAAAGAAAGAAAAAAGGAGGAAAAAAATTCAAACGAAAAGTCATGACGGAAAAACACCGAGTTGCGCGCTACGCGTTCGATAACATAAAAACCGAGACTTTAAAGATAATTAAACGTAAAAGCAAATGAAAATTTAAAAAAGTAATATTAATTGTGGAAAAATCGAGGATTCTTGTTTCACATTCTTAATCTTTAAATATTCGCATTCGCTGTCTCAAAAAGTATCAGGAATGTTTAAAGATATATACCTAAGAATGTATTAAGCTCACTGTGGATATTTCGTAATTAAAGAAAATATTGGCGAAATTGGATCATACTTTTTTTTAGTTATTGAGTAGACATTTTCTCATCACCAAAAGATGAAAATTTGGAAGTTAGTATTTCCCTTAATTAAATTCACATTTGATATAAGAGATTTTCCCTCTGAAAATTATCCCTGAAGAAATGTAATAAACGTGGAGATGAAAACTTGTTGGTATAAAAAAGAGACCATTCTAATTTCCATGTCCTCGATCGATCTCACGGTCGCAAGCGAGCCGATTCGCGCAACACGCGCTAACGGTGGGCCGGCGCGCGATCCATTGAAAGTCCGTCTTATCCGAACGTGAAAGTGTTGCGTGAAAAACAGGTTATTACTGGTTATTATGGGTAGTTACAAGTGGTTACAGGTAGTTGGGAGGCAGAGTGTCGGTGCTCCTTCGCACTTCCTAAAGGCCGTTCCTCGGCCGGAACACGCGAGTGCACCGCGGCACCGGCACTCCTTCCTTCTTCGTGACGCAACGGCACTCGCCTTCTTCTCGCAAAGCCGCGACGCTGATTGCTGCGGTTCGGCGCCCAATATCGCCGTTGTGCGACGACGACGACGACGGTGTACGTTTTCGCGGTGTAACTGACCTGTCTCGGCGAAACCCCAGTTGCCGCATGCGGTACGCGAGAAGAGAACCGCAGACCGTTCGATTCTTTCTTTTCCCTTTGGCGCCGTCTCGCCGCCTAACTGCAATTCGAATGCCGTCCGCGTTGCGTCGACGAAAGCGACCGAGCACGCGGTTGCGAATACCGCGAAACACCGAGCGAAACAGCGAACGCTTCGCCGAGCGTGGAAATCTCGTCGAAACTAGAGATTCGAGCCTTGTTGGGCCGAAAAAAAATTATAATAAAATAATAAGATGACGCAAAGTGTTGCTATAGTTTGAAAATAGTAATGTACATAATTTGTGGAAGTTTCATACGAAAATTTATAAATTCCTACACATATATAACTTTTTAATATTACATATTTTGAACAATTATCTTTTGAAAGTTTTTTGCAGCAATATTTTTCAACTCGAATGAAACACCCGACAAATTGCTTCTTCCGTCGCGTTACTGTCCAGATGATCTTTTTCAGATTTCCGTGTACGGCGCTCATAAACCGTCGCTCGCGGGTCAACGATCCCACGAAAGCGGCCAACGTCCGCTTCCATTGAATCCATCGAATTTGCAATCGAATTTGCGACGTCGCTCGTTGCTCGTCGCCCGTCTCGACACCGATCGCCTGAGAATCGGCTCGCGATGCCGGGCAGCGAGCGCACGGCGGGGAGAGACGACGCGACGCGGAGAGCAAGCGGTAGTAAATCTGAATCTCATTGCGCGGTCGTTTATTCGCGAGGCGGCAGGGTGCGCGACGCGGGGTAGGGGCAATTATGGAAGCATGAATATTTATGGAAACCCGTGCACCGTGTAATCTTTACGAGACAACGGCTACGGGACGTCGCCCGGTCGACCGGCCGGCCGATCGGCGCAGCGCGAGATGCTTCACGGTTTACTTTGTCGGTGCGCGCGCTCGCCGAACTCAATTATCCTCGCGCTCGCACTCGTAGGACGTAAGATGGTGAGACGAGACGAGACGAGAGATGAGAGAACGAAAGACGTGGACATCTCTCTTTCTCTCGTCTACGCAAGAGCGAAAAAGCGATCGCGATTCCTCGCTTAAGCAGCTACCTCGACTGTACACCGATGACGATATCTACGTTGCGAACACGATCTTTCTCCTATTGTAGCGGAATTATTCGATAGAATTAATCAGGAGAGACAGATTTAATTTTTTTTTTGCACTACTGAATGTGCACAGAGAAACACTTAAAGCCGAATGCAGTGATTGACCCAAGGAGAACAGAAAAGTCAAAATAATGTCAATTTGACATCATATTGACCAAATTTATATCATTTTTTGGTCATGATTGAAATCTCGATCTCAGATGACTTAAACTTAATAACTTTATATTAATAACTTTTTTTATTATGTGTTTTTGATTTTTAAATCGAGATTTCACTCATGACCCAAAAATGACATAATTTGGTCAATATGATGTCAAATTGACATTATTTTGACTTTTCTGTTCTCCTTGGGGAGAGAAATGGACCAGACGCCAAATTTCAATCGTCGGTCTCGAGTTCGCTTTGCCCTCATCACGATATAATTTAAAGCAGCTTGATATGTTATAATATATAAAATAAAATACATGGTTGAAATAATTAAGAGTAAAAACTAAGTAACCGAGATATTAACCCTTTAAGGCCCAATGTAGGTACATAATTATGGACATTCACTTTGAATTCTTCCGAAATGTTTTGTATTGATAAAGTAGTGTTTCTGTCGGTATAATATTCTTGATCCGTTTTATATGGAACTAAATTCTCTATCTCAACTCGTAAAACAATGGTATTCTCGCTAAACAAGCCACTATTGTGATCGTTGATCGTTACTCAAACGGAATCGATGCCTAGGCCTTAAAGGGTTAAAGGAATTTCATTATAATTGTAGCAGATTTTAAATATCAGCTTTTATTTATAGTAAATGTGATTTTTATCACTCTCCTATCTTTCCTTCGTTCTCGGCGTCACAATTTACATAAATAATTAAGTAAAATGGAAGCAAATTTGTAATTTTTCTTAAAAAAAGAGATATTTTATGTTATTGCTATAAATTTATTTCGCGATTTATTAAGTATTTTTTTACGCTATGTTTAAAAGCTTTTTCAAGAAATCATTCTAGGGAGACAAACAATTTTTTATTACACTGCAAATCCAAGCGTGTTATTTTTACACGCGTAAACATCTAAAAATGACACATTTGACTGAAGCTCTTTTCACATCTTTTTTGCCGTTTTAGGTTACGTCATTTAACGCGTTTAAGCGTATTAAATTGAAAATGAATATGTTCAATCGTGTTAAATGACATGATTTAAAACAGCAAGAAATGTGTGAGAAGAGCATCAGCTAAAATAACACGCTTGGATTTGCAGTGTAGGAACAAGTTCACTGCAAATCCAAGCGTGTTATTTTTACACGCATAAACATCTAAAAATGACACATTTGACTGAAGCTCTTTCTATATGTTTCTTACCATTTTAGATTACATCATTTAACACGTTTAATCGTATTAAATTAAAAATTAATACGTTCAATCGTGTTAAATGACATGAT
>NJRQ01000210.1:112654-130333 GCA_003063805.1 Aphaenogaster ashmeadi | reverse complement strand
ACGTCAATTAACATATTTAATCGTATTAAATTAAAAGTTAATACGTTCAATCGTGTTAAATGACATGATTTAAAACGGCAAGAAATGTGTAAGAAAGACTTCGGCTACAATAACACGCTTGGATTTGCAGTGTTGCCTCCAAATTTTTCAAATTTTATTTTTATCCACTCTCTCTTTCTCTTTATTTATATCTCATTATACCGCACCCATTTCTAACGCGTCCTAATGCAACCGTTTATTTCACTCCACCACCTTAGGGCCCCGGGCCCCGATTGCAAACGACCGAATGATGGCGTGCAGAACGTCGCTACCGTGGATCATCCCGTCTCGTCGTCTCTTTCTCAAGACACAGATATACACGTAGCGAGCTCGTTATCCCCGTCACGTAATCGCACGCGATAAAATAGCCCGCGGCTCGACAGAATGGTCCTCGCATTTACGACGGCGCGCTCGTCTTTTAATGGCCGCTCCGTCTAATTACTACCCTCGCCTGTAATATGTAATGATCGCTACGCCCGCAAACGCGCCCGTACTTCGTTTTAGAATTAGTGGCATAATTGCCCGGTCGCGAGTTGGCGGACGGTTATACGGCGCAATTGGCGCGCTGCACATTACGCAATTGTACGAGCGAACGAGTATCACGAAGTACGCGCGCGAGCAGCTTGCGTCGTTCGCCTTTTTCAACTCGGAGGATTTAAACTAACTTAACGATCTTACTCTAACAGATTATAAATCCCGAATTATAGGCTCTAGAGAGCCTCGATCTCGCAGCAAGAAAAATTGTTGATTTATGATTGGCAAGTTTAGTTCTTGTGCATACGATGTGCTCTTGACCAACTTTGCTTTCTGCTCGCGAGTTGCTTAACTGAACGCCTGTAGTATTCTATTTGCTTGCATTCTGTTTCTGTCAAAATATCTTAACTCTTCTATTATTACAAAACTAAAACTAAAATTAAAAATTTAGATATATTTAGAAAGATTAAACTAAAAAATGAAGAAAAGATATTAGAGATTATGCTGTAAAGATATAATTAGTGATATAAATAACATTTGCTTCTCATATCGAGATAAGTTGAATGTATTACGAGGAAGAAAAAATCAGCTCACCTACGTAATATTTTTTCCGATTACTTAACGTAGCGTGATCGTAAAATAATGCTATTGTTACGTTCGCTTATTCTGTAATTAGCACGGCCGTTACGTGACTTGTTTTACTAATTAGCGTACTATTAGAAGACCGATCGTTCGCTTTCAGACTCATTCAATAGCAGTCATTGAGAGCGAGACATGCATTCTCGCTCTTGACGGCGTTGAACGCGGAAATCTCAATTATTTCTCACGTAATTATGATTATTATTCCCGTTATTATTGGTTTAATCATCGACTTGCTTCCTATCTGAATGCAATTTGTCAGGTTAATGAGATTCTTTATAATTGAATGGCGCGGCTTTCACTGTAAATGCATCTTAGAAATTAAAAATAGGAGATTTACTTCTTTTTTGGTATTCTGAATTCTGCAATCTGCTACAAATTTAATTCCGTATCTATATAGGTTTTATCAATAAAATAATTACAATTAAGAAAATTCTATAATGATTTAGATCGAAAAAATAAAATAATTTCAATGATTTTATATAGTTTGTTAAAAATTGCTAAATATGTTTAAAAATATATACAGAATCTTAGATAAAAATATAATGAATAGCCACTTGTTTCATAAAAATAAAGTCGCATAAAATTTCGAAACATAGTGAAAACCATATCTTGAAATGAACGGAATTAATAACAAATGCAAATTCTTTCAACTATGTTTGCAACGTGATTGCAGCATGAACGTTAATTACAGTATGACCGACAACTTTGTAAAACCATACCGAGCGTTTCTCTACGATTGTGCCTACTGACATTTAGGAATGCAGCTCGCGGGAAGATCTCGCGGCTACGGGCGCGATTACTGATTAAAGCCCCGGGATAATTTCGAATTATCCCTTTTTCGTCTCGGAAACGCATTCCTCGCACCTATCATCTCCGTTAGCGCGTTACGTCTACGGGCCCGCCGCCTCCACCACTCTACTAAGCACGTCGTAAGTCAGACGGCGCATTGTTCCCATGGCAGTGCACCGCACGCCGGCCGCGGTCGTATCGATACGGGATATGCTTCGCAGCCAATTATTATTGCCATTTAGATAAGGAACGCAGTTAGTTAAGGCTGGAGACCTCTAACGACCGGGTGTACGATGTATGCGCCTCGTTCGAATAGAACCGGCGATCTAGAAGAGTACAATGCGCCGAAGCCACTCCAAAAACTAATATATTTAAAGAGTTCGCGTGACACATGCTAAACCACATAGAGCAGATCTGACGATAAACCAAGTGAAAAAGCCATAAATTATTGATAAGATTTGAGGATTGAACTTATTTCTTATTTAATAACAAATTAGGCAATTAAGAGTCCAGCGCTGTAATTATTGCGCAAAATTGAATAATATTCTTTAAAATTTCAATACATATGAAATTTCTTATTGTTCCTAAAAAAAAGTAATCGTCTTTTTTATTAAGACAGATAAAATTAAATACTTGCGAATATGTAATTATACATTAAAATCGTTAGAAAATATAAATTATTAATCTAAAGAAGAAAAATACTAACTATTAATAAAAATGCAAATAATTAAGTAATTAAATGCAAATAATTGAGTAATTAAACCAAATAAATTTGCGTATACATATTTATGATTTCATTGTTACGATTCTGTCTCAATATCCAAGAAACTGTTCAAGTTCCAAAAAATCAAGAAGTAAAAATATTTGCAGTGATGAAACGATTGTAAGAGGTTCACCGCGAGAGAGTCCGGATGTAAATTCTACGAGCGCGCCTAATAAGAGGGGATTTAATTACGGCGAGGGAGAGACACCGGGAATCGGCGCTTCGAATCTCAATAAGAATTTCGCTCCTCGTTCGCGCTTGCTGATTACGGGACTTAGAAACGAGTCGAAGGAAAGTTTAGCGGTTTCTCACAGTCCGGCGAAAACCGTGATTCCGAACGGTGCGATCGAAGCAATCCGCGTGGAGACCAATTCAATCGAACTCCTCGCAACACCTCGTCTGATTGCAACATCGGGAAATAGCCGAAAGGATGAGTATTCATGCCACCGAGAGGGAAATCTCCCTCCCGGCGCAATTGGTGCAATCGAGAGAGAGAGAGAGAGAGAGAGAGAGAGAGAGAGAGAGAAATCGTTACATCGAATCCATGCTTGTGTAACATGGGCGATATCTCTCTTCATCAGCACTATCTGTGTGAAGTTAGCCCCCCCAATGGCAAAAAATCAAAATTTTTCTTTTTGCAAACGTTTGCCCATCGTTTGCCCACAAAAACTCCGTTGGAATTTTTGTTTGCCCCCCTCTAGTTCAAAAATTATAAGCAATTCAATTTCGGGGGGGCCAACTTCATACCCCCAATGTCGAAGAATCAAAAATTTACCTGTATTAGTCTAATATTTCTAATTCTAGTTTAATATTTTTATTTCTAATTAAGCTTTCTTCGATCTTTCAATTTGATTAAACATTGAAATGTATTTGATGTATAACGAGCGATTAAAGTTCCATGAGTTAAATATTTTAATAAGCAAATTACAATAACGGAAGCTTTTTTGTCTCAAAGCAAGATATGAGTGAGTTGAATTCTTTTGAAATCGATGATCCGGAATAGCGGCGGTGGTCGATAGAAAATAGAGTCGCTTTTCTCTCACGACGCGGCAACATGCTCGCGAATCCGCCACTTACGAAAGCTATCGCGCGTTTTTTACGGACCGCATAGACGAGAGATCGTCTACGACAACCGTCGGGGTTCCGGGAAGACGAGTTGAGCAGCTCCTCAAGGTATCGTTCTACCTCCCCTGTACACGGCGCAGATCTCATCTCAACGAGCGCTCACGTTACTTGTAGAGTGCCAATTCCGGGAAGATCCTAGGCGATGATCCTAAACGGACGTCTTCCTCATACGTGACATTTGTTTGCCGCGGCGAGAACATTGTCTGCCGCTCGTAGCAAGAACCAACCATGCTGATTATCGACGAGAGCGAGAGAGGATCGACGCAATCTAACGGTGTTATGCATCGCTGAGTCGAGCACTGTATTGCGATTTTTCATCCCCCTCGATGACGCAAAGCATCCGATCTATCCGATACACCTAGGATATACAAGAAATACGAATTTTCCTCTTTTCTAAAACTTCTTTCAGAAAACAATAAGTAAATATAGACCGAATATGTGAACAACACAATATATCCCAGGTAGCAAGCTGACGTTATTTGTCGTCATTTTAACGTCAAAATGACGTCTAATGACGTCAAAATGACATATTTTGCTACCTGGGATACAAATATGAGCTATTTTCAGTCGGGCTGGATCTTTTTTGCCTAATAATATTCTTTCAGAAAAATTGTATATAATTGCTCAGATACAGTCGTTGATTATATTTTCTTAACTTTAGTAATATTAAGAAAGAAAAAAGTTTTTAGATTTTATTACAGATGTATGTATGATATTCTCTAAGTTACTTGATTATTTCCATAAAAACGCATGTAAACAACACACCATATTCTCCATGCATCCGTCTAATACTGCAAGTCTTATAGTTTTATGAAATGAGACCCAGTATACGCGCTCGTGGACAGCTAATTAAACGTCCGCGCGATGGCCGGGGGTCGTGGTCGCCGTACGCGAATAAATCGCGCGCGTGTCCGTGCGGCGGTGTGTTCACGTGCACGCGGGGCCCTCGCCGCGTCGCTATCTCGATAATAGAATGATCTATCTGCGGCGAGAGCGGCAACAATGAACGGAGCGCGGTATACCTATACCGCGCGCTATCGCGGCCGAGGAACGCGCGGGCACTTGATCTGAGGGGAGGGGAGCAAAAAGGTATCTAACCCAACAAACAACAATACAATATTGCCCTCACGTAGCCGAGCATCGAGGGCTCGGGATCGGTCATTACGCGCCGCCCGTGGGGTGCTCGGTCGCGGGTTAGAGTAAATGCACCAGTGAATGACCGGTTAAGGATTATTGTTAGATAAGCCAATTTCTTTGCTGAGTGGAGATATTTCGCGCTCCGCACGATTGTGATGTAACAAGCGTTTGACGAACAGAGCGATGTTTTCTGCGGAGTGAGTGTTCCCCTATTAAAATTATGATACCGCGTTTTTTTCAGATTTTTTGTCGCTTTAATATTTAACTACAATTGACGCTCCTTATTTGCGGGGATTACGTACTCGCGAATACGGAAAATACAAATATCGAATGGTTAAATGTGTGTAGTATATGTATATGGAATACATAAAAAAAAAATTAAATAGTATTTTCATATGAACTGCATGATTTAAATTCACGAATAAAGAAACACAGTCACAGATAAGTTGACCGCGAATAGCGAATCCGCGAATAAAAAGCGTCGACTGTATTTTTGTTACATATATTTCATTGTTTTTAATAATGGCACTTCAACTTAGGATTTTGGTAGAAAATTCTTAAAATTAACCAAATAAAGATACAAATAAGTTTCATTATATATTTGCACCCTCGAAAAAACGTTGTTCATTGTTTAACTTAATGAAAAATGGTTTCAATCTTCGACAAGATTGTACACGCAACAATACTTCGATAGTATTGTTGCGTGTGTCAAAACTGCGGCTATTATCGGACATATTATACAATTATTTTTTAAATACTAATGATAGTAGGCTCTCAGATATAAAATCAAGGAAAATTTGGAAAAAATAAGCCAATGTGAGGCACGCCGGTGTTGGGGCGAAATAAATTATTTATTAAATGTACAATTAGCAAATATACAAATACAACGTAAACGTTTCGACTCTAATTCGAGTCCTCTTCAGTACGAAATATAATAAAAGTAAAAATGGATGAATAAAATTCGCGTTACTTCCACCATGTGAACCAGAAGTAAAAAAAGAGAATTTAATGAATAAAATAAATTATCAAAAATTATGAAGAGTTTATCGAAACTTGAATTTGAAAAAAAAAGATTATTTTTTAGTCACACGAAATTTTAATTTTTTCAAATATCGTTTAATTACATCGATAGTTTCAAATGAATAACGCCATTGCAAGATAACAAAATTAGCGGCCACGATAAACCTCTAGTATATAAGCGCTTCAGTTTGCAGATAATAACGATATCATATCTCGAATTTTCAAAAAATATACGCGTATCATTTTATACCACAGAAATAAGAAACAACGGTCACTTATATCGATGAGCGAACATCCATTGATGTACCTACCATACGACCACCTTCGATACGCACATCCTAACACGAACCTGACCTCTGGATGCAACAACGGACACACGCGAATATAATGCACCCATCGTCCTCGCGCGCCTCCTCTATTTGCCGTCCCTCCCTCCTTTCCTCCTCCTTTGATCCATCGTCCCTTTCGTCCCACCGCGTGTGATCCGCGGCACGTTTTCAATAGTTAATGTACCACGGATGAAGCCCCGTTCAATTACTCGCAACACGATATCATAGCTATTTATTGTGGTCTGCCGAAGCCGAGACCTCTCCCTTTCCCTATGCTCTATCACTCCCTTTCCTCTTTCTTCTTCTAAAAGGCTCCTCCGTCTTTCTCCTGGCCACGGTTACGATTCTCGCTACGCGTTTCCACCCCGCCATTACTAGACGCGCAGGAAACCTTTATCCATTGTCCTTCCCGTGAAACTCCTTTCAGGGAGTCGCAAAGGATACCAGCCGAGGATTTATTCCGGCCGTCTTCACTCGTCGGCGACGACAGATACATTATTCATCCGCGCATGCTATAGGAGCTGTTCGAAGATCTTTCCGGAGTTTATTATCCGGACGAGGAAAACGTTTTGTCGATTTTCTCCAAGCACTGTCCGCGCAAACATCAACATTCTTAAAAAAGAGGAGAAAGAAAGAAAGAACTCGTGTCGTATGGTTCGACGAGACCATTTTCCAAGCCTCGCAAACCACGACATTTTGCCGGTCGTTATCCCGCCCGGTGAGGAGGTTTTACGCTCGTAGCCGATATTCCGCGAATTTCCGAACCGGAGGAGAACCTTCTTCATTGCGGGGAGATTATCGAGGGCAGATATCGGGCTGTGGCTCGAGTCTCTCTATTCCGCTGTTCGCGCTGATCGGCGCGGCGCGGCGGCTCGGCGTGCAGCATGGCGGGCGGCGTAATGGACGATCGTTCACGGACGGTCTTTCACACGATAAACAATCGATACCGACGTCCTGTCGTTAATCCGGAATTATCGTCCCGAGGCGCGGGGCGACGGGGGACGAGAGGCCGCGCGCTGTTATCGAGGGACCAGGAAGCAATTGGAGGCCCTCCGCGCGCGCCGCGCCGTTCCATGCCTTCGAGTACTCGGAGTACTTGACGAGCGCGCGGATTCCTCGATCCCGATTGCCCGGGCTCTCGCGTTTTCGAGCGAGGAAAGGGTCCGGTCGAGAAATTCCGCGTCGTTGAACCGGCGCGATTCCAGCCGTGGGTTCGAGCCGGGGGATCGCCCGCGGTTATTTTCCTTTAAATATCTCGGAAAAAAAATAAGCGACCGACGAGCGCGGCCGACGGTCGCTGTGTCATTCGGCAAATAAACGACTTCGTTCCGGGTGATCGCCGAGGTGTCTCCCAGTGGCCGACGGTAACATCCATCGCGAGATGCAGCACTCGCGGCGACTCACGCCGCTGTCTCGATCGCATCTGGTTCCTCTCGACTGAGGTTACTACCGGTTCGTGCCGGGCGGGAGTACTAATAAATCTTGTAAAGGCTCTTGTTGAGTAATTCACAACGAGATGAAAAAGGCGTACAAGAGCCATCATGAATAACGGTACGATATGATAATTGAAGGGGCATCAGGGCGAGAATAAGAACAGAATTCTGAAGATTTGTAATAAAAATCGATTCTTCGGTCTTTTATTTTTGGATCAAAGCGTGACTCGATCGTAGAATACCTTAGAAACTTTAATTTTTATTATCTATCTCTTCCTCTTCTTTCTTGTGTGTGTATATATAATTAATTAACGCGTTTTCAAGATTGAATACTTTCTTAATGATATACTGAAATAACACTTATGTCAATTAACGGTTTCTAGACCATTAGTCGCCGACGTCGTAGATTAAAAATAACCAAAAATAGACGTCACTATGACGTCACTTTGCTACTTGGGTAAATGACATCATTAATTGGTAAAAAATGACGTCATTATTACATCTAAAAAATGGGTAACATGACGTCAATAATCTAAAATGACTAACTATTGACGTCAAAGTGACGATAGCTTGCTACCTGGGTAATTTCAGATCACCTTAATATAGTTAAAGAAGAATTGAATTACGATTAATTCGATCTTCGTTTCTCTGTTTGCATTATCGTTAAGATTGCACGATATTATATATACTTATATAACATATATCTATGTATATCGATATCATATATATAATATGATTTTGTTATACACAATCATTAACTAAAATTAATCGACTGAAGCAGTTTGTGCAATCAAATCTTACTCGTTACGCAATATGCAAGTCGGATACGAATCGCTTTCTCAATACCAAAAATATAGTTATTACGTAAAAGAAAAAACGTGAAGTGCAGCATATGAATAAATTTTATATTTGCAATGAATTTGACGTAAAGAAAAAACGGGAAAATTTAGAGGAGCCAAAAACTGGCCAAATCGGCGATTGCTAATGAGGCGGCACATAAAAAAAGTCAACCGGCTTATTACGAGTAACGTTAGTTACCGAACGAGATATTCTGCGAGTATCGTGGTTCTCATTAGTACTATCGCCCGTTGTCCTCGCTCGCCTCCACCGCCTTTAATGGCCAGACCGCCTAATTTCGCAATAATGACGCTTTACTCGCGCTCGTAAAGACGCTGGTGAGTGCATTAGCTAATGAAGCGATCTGTACTGATTGTCTTTAGTGCCTAATTTTGTTGAACATTCAACGCCATTCAAAACATTCGTCTGCACTGTGCCCGTGCAGATGAATGGGCGGGGACGTAATAATCCATTGCAATGATACACGTTTCTTTTCGAAAAGATAGTAAGGAATTTTGAGACAAAAACGCATTAATCTTCACCTGATCGTGTAGAATCAGGAATTCAGTGCCACGTGTACTTCCAAAATAGCTTAATCAGGAATTTAATTTGTTCACGGTTTAGATTAGAATGATAAAGTTAACATATATAATTAATGTCAAAATTTGTTCTGTGATCCATAAGTAAATATTTAACTGGATCTGTAAAATGAAGGAAAAATTTATATAAAAATGCAATGCGTAATCTTATTTGCATAGTTTAGTACAAATCTAAATCTGAAAGTAAAATCTTTTAAAAAGTGGAGCAAAATCTAACAGTATCTTCTAAAACCTAGAATTTCTATATTACTTGAGTGAGAATCTAAATTCTACCAAGCGAAAGAATAAGTACAAGAGTCGACGAGGAATATCGCGAACGATCGGCTACCTTTTCCGGTAGGTGGGGTAGAGGCAATGCAGATTAAAAGCGAAAGGAGAAGACGCGATGGAGGAGACCCTGCGTGCCTGCCGGGGATAGACGTCTCTCTTGACGTCTTTTTCAGAGAAGAGCCCGTTCGGAGAGACGACGGCGGTGGATACCACACCACGCGGGAAGAAGAGGCACCACTCTTCTCCTACCCGCGTTGTATCTCCGCAGCACAACGATGGTTTCTCACAGGCCATTACACGGACGGCGGTCATGTGCATCGCGTATACACCGACACGTGCACACCGCAATAACAATAACACAACGGTGTTCAGGCTATCCGTAGAGAGAGAGAGAAAGAAAAAGAGAAATAAAGAGAGAGAGACAGAAGGGAAGTCACTCTTGAAGCGACTCCGCGCGAACAGAGTCCAGAGCTGCCGAGAAGTTTGCGGCGGTCTGCAGGAGAGTCTGGGTGAGATAGATAAGGGGTTAAGAAGGTTTAGCCGTGAGATCGCGAGGTTCTCGAAATAGTTGTACCATTAACGGAGTCATCCCGTGCGAAAGCACCAGCGCGGCTTTCACAGCAGACAGACTCGCTCGCACGGTCCACGGTATCTCGCGGTAATTGAGATAAGTTTCGGTCATTTAGCCGCGAATCTCCTTCCTCTCGGCTCTCATAAATCGAATGTACTTCGTGCCGCGAGTTGAAACGCATACTTCGCATATCTTGAAACCATTCGCCACATTAAAGTCCAGAGGAATTAAACGTCGCATAATTTCGAAGATTTAACTTTAGGCGAAACGATAGTCATGTTTTTCCACATTTCGAAAAACAAAGAAATTTGTGAAAGCATTTTAACGTAAATTTTAAGTATTTCTAAATGAGTCTAGATTTATTCAAATATAATAGATGAGTCTTCTCTTCGCCAGTGAATAAATAATCAGGGTAATCTTTTGTTCGACACGACTGGCCAAATTTATTAGGAAACTTTTGTAAAAAGTTTCCTAATAAATTTGGCCAGTCGTGTCGAACAAAAGATTACCCTGTTTATTCAAATATATTTTTGTTTCTATAAAAAAAGAGAGAAAGAAAAAGAAAATTTCATATTATTATCTGTTTGTGCAAATTAATCTACGCGAAAGAGTTTTCTTTCAGTCTTCTGTTTTGTATAATTAATGCCACTACTAAATCTCTCTCTGAGGATTTTCATGTACCTATGAATTCACGTGTATATATGCAATAGAGACGACGTTGTGAAAAGAGTATCGACCTGCTGCGAAGGCAGCATCTATTCAGCAGCTTCAACTAGATCGTCCGGCCCACGCGCGAATCGGCCTCGGAGGAAGGTATCAATGAGGACGCGCCGCGTACGCGATTCCTGGAACGATCGCGGGCAGATAAGTTCGAGCCCCGGAGACCTAAACAATGCCGGATATTCGTATCACTTGTAGAACGGCAGATAGCCTCTTCATCTCCACCTCCTCTTCCGCCACCCTGCACTCTCCCTTTTTCTCCCTGTCTCTCGCGCGGTGCATTATTCCTGCCGCGGGGAGTCGCCGACAAGGCGGTCGCCGATCGCAATTTGCCGATACGATTCTACCTGCCGCATTGCGCGCCGCGTTTTCTCTCCCGCTCCCTTTCTTTCTGTCTCTTATCCCTTCTCTCGTTGTCTATGCCCGTCTTTACGCTCTAGTCTAGGTCGGGTTAAAATCCTCGCTTGGGGTCGTCCGGCCGGTTGGTTTGCACCAGGTGATACGAGGAGATACATCTTTCCCTCGGTAACTATGCATAGAACATCCTCTAAGCAACGAGTCTGGAGTACACACCGACCGGTCAATATATGTGTATATGTATGTGTGTATGTGTGTATATCACACCAGTCGCGGTCGTGTACACGACGCCGGGTGTACCGGCCGACATCGGACCGGCAAGGGGAAAGAGATACCGGGGAGATACGGTCCTTCTCGCAACTAACTGCGGCTCTATTACCTATTCGCTCCGTACCTGCGAGTAGCGCCGAGCAATTCAAGCGAGATACGACCGCGCGAATTAGGATACCGTCTGTCAAAGCGAATACGAGATAAGAGGGAAAAGAGATGTTTATTATGCCTGCTGGAAAGAGGATCTCTCGAAGGCGTTCATCAGACGAAATTTTTAACAATATGAGAAGAATCTTGAAGTATATGAATCAGAGTAAATATATTCACGTATTACATATTTACTATGTACAAACATATATCCTTACCTTATTACAAAAACAATAATAACAAATTAGAATACAACAGTAACAAATTGATGCGACACTATCTTTCCGCTATAGCGTGGTACACTGGAAAAAAAATTCTTAGTAAACTTGTGAGATGCATTTAGTAATATAATTTCTTTTGAAGTATTTGATTCTTATTACCGATTATAATAATAATAACAAAACATTTTGTAATAATTATAAACATTTGTAATAATTATAAAAGAGCAAATTTTATTTAGTTGAGCCAACTAAATTATGTAATACTTATTATACGTTTAGTTGAAACTATTTCACCAAGTCGCTTGGTAAAATAGTTTCAACTAAACGTATAAGTGTTACATAATTTAGTTGGCTCAACTAAACAAAATTTGCTCTTTTATAATTATTACACTTATTATACGTTTAGTTGAAACTATTTCACCAAGTCGCTTGGTAAAATAGTTTCAACTAAACGTATAAGTGTTACATAATTTAGTTGGCTCAACTAAACAAAATTTGCTCTTTTATAATTATTACAAATGTTTATAATTATTACAAAATGTTTTGTTATTATTATTATAATCGGTAATAATAATCAAATACTTCAAAAGAAAGTATTACTAAATGCATCTCACAAGTTTACCTACCAAGAATTTTTTTTTCACTGTATAAAATATCATGACAGATTTTGAACAGCCATGGACATTTTGTCAGAGATAATTAGCATAAGCGTGCATTACGTGTCCGGGAGACGAGCGAGATGAAGAGGAGGAACCTCTAGACGAAGGCAGAGGCCGCGTGCGAACTTGCAAATAGGCTGTCGTAATCGGCAGCAGTCGAGCGACCAGTTATTGCGGGGGAAACGGCGCGGGCGTGCGGGACATCTCGTCACGATCGGAATAATTAATATTCATCGACGTCGCCGAGGCACCTACCGGGGCGGTCGTTCTCGTTAGAAGTCGCTGCGAGCTTCGTGCGTATCGCATACGCGTCTTCTGCGCGCGTTCTTTCGCGTCTCCCGAGGCGATCGCGAACGTTCGATAAAGTCCCCGTTGTCCGGCTCGCAGTGTCATTTCATCAATTATAATTATTCCCGAAGGCGAAATGAGAACGCGAACGCACGCACGCAAGCACCACGCCGACTACGCCGCGCCGAAGAGAAAACATCACCCATTCATGGCCGTTCCGATGTCGGTTCGCACTCAAATAAGCGAGTTGAAGGAATGTGACGAAGTATGTGGTTTGGGCTCGTAATTGTATTTCTTTTTCCTAGCTTAATAATGCGGGAAGTACGACAAGATACAGAGTTAATCTTTTTTTATCTCTCCACTACCACTACATTCCATGTACTTTTCATTCCAGTAAAGAATTGATAAAATATCTCTACACTGTATGAAAAATATTATATAAACAATATTTTGAAAGAAAAGACAATTAACAGAATCAATATATCAAGTTCTTAAAAATTTCTTTAAAGTTCTTGGAAAAAATGACGAGGAAATTATGAGAATGTTGAAAAATGTATAGTAGTGATCATTAAACTGAAAAAAGTTTCTATTGAGACATTCTGATTGATGTTTCAATTAAAAAATTTTAAAAATGCTTCTAACAAGAGTAAAAATGTCGAGTAAGTTATGCAGGCATAAAATATTCTGTTTTAAAAAAGGTAGCTTATATTTGTTAATTTAGGGACGGATTACGAAAGTTTAAATAAATTTTATCTATACGAATTTAGTTATTAGATCATGTCACAGTTTCCTACAGCGATTATTCATGCCTAGTATTATTGTATGATCGAAACCCTATCGTGAATACAGTTGTACGCCATACGTTCCAAAGAAAGTAAAATACGTACGAGAGAGAGAGAGAGAGAGAAAATGCATTCTTCTCCCTTCGCGCGGCGTTGATTATTAATGACTGCGATGGTGGTCGTCGAGAGCGAAAGTATATATTCAATATACTCCATCTAGTATCCACCCAATCTCTTTTCACAGTCTGTTTATCCTTGTATCTCAAAGCTCCCGATGACGTTAGTCACCGGTGCAAAACGAAAAAGAGGATATATAACTAAGTATCGTAAAGTTCAGAACTGCGTGAGAAATCTCGAAACGGAAAATTATTTTCTTCCTTTTTATTTCTAAATATCAATAAAGTAGAAATATTAATATGTTTTTGACTTACAGAATTGAGCATTTAATTTTACGGCTAGATCTATCATTATATATTTTAAATTTTATATGCATTTTTTTTAACGACATAAGCATAAATAAATGTGTAAATCAAAATTTTAAAAATATTTAAATATTTTAAGAAGTTTCAAACTTTTATTCTATTTTAGATATTCGTATCTTATCTTTTAATAGTTCGATATATAGATGTATGTAATTATATAGTTTGATATATAACTAGAGAATGAAGTAAAAATAAAATCATAGATCGTTCTTTAAAGATATTAGGATTATCTTTTAAATCTTGTTGAATATTCGTGGAAGAGATATTATATAACCGGATGAGAAGCAAACAACAGATATAAGACCTTGTTATGCGAAACTTACGCGACGAAACAGATTCCTAGAAGAGGAGGAAAGTTTTGTAAATAGAACTTACACAATCTACATGGAATGAAATAAATTCCTCAAGAGACGTCGCTCCGGAACGGAAGCCACAGACTACACAAAATGTGTTGCAAATACGTTATAAAAGAACCTGCGGTTTTCTATAAAAGAGAGAGAAGTCCCGTAATGTTTATAAATTATTTGATCAATATTAAGATCATTAAATTATTCCTCGTTTAATTAATTTTAGTTAACGCCACCTTAACTATATTTATTATTCATTACTTAATATTCTATATTCCAATTTATAGTATTCACACTGAATATTGATTGAAAATTGCTTCAACCTTCAACTAGAATCCGATTGACTTTAACTAATCATTCTAGGAATATGTCCTTAAAAATGTCATGAGATCTCTCTAAATCGATATCCTTGATATTTCCCATCTCGTAGATCCCATCGCATTTGAACGGAGGGAAATTGGAGCGGACGGGTGGGCAGGCATAAAAATCGTAACGGATTCCTTTTAACGCATGGTAGCACGATCTTCTCCAGATGCGCATTCCTGGTCAAACCACATCCCGTCCTCCGCCGGCGATATTCAAGGTGGATGTTTCTTATAGTGCGTCTTCTCTTCTCGTTCCTTTCGCTTTTCTCACCGCGGTTATTTCCAACTTGGCTCGCTCCTCTCTGCTGCAGGTCTCCTCTCTTCCTCAGTGTGTTTGGTCACTATTACGCAGTTGCACGCGCGCGTGCATCGGTGAACCACTATCGTGGTCCCGATACGACAGGGGTCTCAATACCAATTACGTATCCGTTCGTTTATTTTGCGGCTTTGCGCATTACAGATCTTACCGTAATGCTCTTTTGTACAGAGCGCCAGGATTCCCTCGCTTCCTATTATACTTCTTGCATCTCCAGCATTATACTGACGAAGCTTACTACTTCGTCTCTATCCTATTATTTCCTTATGACTGAATCAACACGATACGAAATGTTACGATGCCAATTAGAATAATCCTCAAATTTAAATATCTATCTGTTTGGCTCCAAACTGAACAATTATTAAGCTTCTCACAATATAATAAATGGGAATTCTATAAATTTCAACAAAATAAAAATTAATATTTTCTTCCAGTAAGTAACTTACGTATGTCTATTTTATATTAGTGACTATGAATGTAACTATTTTTAATTTAAGAATAAAATAATCGATCATACATCGACGGCTTAAACCATTTACTATTAATAGTTATTTATTTTTAATTTTTTATTATACTTACTAAAATAATGATATAAAAAATTTTTATTTATTACTGTATGAGACAACTATAAATGTAATTTACTCTTGCATTTTATCTAATATAAAAATAAAATTATGAACTTTTGGCAAGAATATATACAGTGCTGGATAAAAGTATTAGCACATTGGTACGGTTGCTACTATAAAATAATAAATATTTTCTTCGAAAATAGCAACAAATCGTTTATTTTTGTAAAAATTTATATTTATATTTAATAGTACCTACATTATATAAATTGATCAACGTTATAAAAATAACAACCTTTTTTGAGAGTCTACTCTATCTTTGAACAAAAATATTGGCACATTTAATGTAATAATGAAGAAATGCTATATAAAAAAACAACTAATATTTAGTTGATAATCCTTTTTTATAATTACTTCTTTTATATTTCTAACCAATATGAATACATATAATTTGTCAGTTGTGTCAATAGTTTTGTCCAAGGATGAAACATTCTCAGGAGACGTTTTTAATTTCTTGTGTAACTGCATTTATGTTAATTTTTATAACACGTAATTATATGTAAACCAAAAAATAAAAATTAACATTTTACTGCCATTTTCTTTAAAGATATAGGCCGTTTTATAGTAGTAACCGCGCTGTGTCAATATTTTTGCCCAGCGCTGTAAGTAGACACAATTTCTTTGTCTTAGTTCAAATCGAGGGGTAAACCGCTGAGGGCATTGCGGTGTACAGATTTGGGGCATTAGTGGGCATTACTAGGGCACATTAGTAGGCATTACATAAAAAATTCACTAGTAATGCCCAAAAATTGTGTATTTTTAGTGTACTTTTGTGTACTTTTATGTACTTTTGTGTACTTACTAATGCCCAATTTGGGCATTACTAGGCATTGGTGTACACAATTTTGGTCAGCGGTTTACCCCTCGGTTCAAATATTAGAAATCGTGTGTTAAACAACCGCGACACTTAATTACTCATACGTTATTATTGTTAACAATTGGCATCTTTCGATTGACGGATGCTGGATGAAGAAGGGACTAAGAAAGAAGTGGAGACCACTTCCCTTCTACGTGAATGTTCAATCGAGCGGGAAAGTCGTTGTACCACCGTGGTGAGAAATACGCATCAAACGCAGAAGAGCGAGAAGACGAGGAAGAAACTCGATTCGCTCGTGACCGATTTTCTTTGCCTACCAGCGGCGACAGCGACTGCGGCGGCCGCTCGCGCGCAGATGGCGGGAAGAAAATCTGGCAAGGAGTTGGATGGCGGGCAGGGGGACCGGGATGCCAGTTAACGTCGTAAATCGCATCCCTCGGAATTTATGCGTAATCTACGGTGACCTACGGCAAGCGGTTTAATGTTGCAGAGTTATGCGCCGGGGATACACGCGCGCGTTAGCGCACGCATCGTGCCACATGACACGCACGCACGCACGCACGCATATACGCGTATTCGTGCACGCGTTGCATGCGTACGCACTTAGGTACGTAAGCGACCTAGCCCAATCTCGGCGGCCCACGCCGAGTCACAGAAGGGCAAGGGAGTAGCTCCGCGCATAACGCATTCCCCGCGGACGAAGAAGGCAAAGAAGAAGAGAGAAGCTGGGGAAGAAGAGGAGGAGGATGAGGAGGAAGGAAAAGAACGCGGCGAGGAGGAAGGCCACGGACGGTATAAGAGTTAGCAGGGCGGTGCGTGGGTCACAATGCCCTTAGGCCCTTCCTCCTCCCCCTCCCTTTCTATACCGGAGACCTCAATTTTTTCTTCGTCCTCAGCATCACTCGACCTCTTCTTCGTCCTCGTCCTCGTCGTTGTCGTTGTCGTCGTGATCCTCGTTGTCGTCGGTGCGCGCCGCGACTCGTTATGGAAGCACACGGGATATTGTTGCTCGTATATATGGAGAGTACCAGGGAAGCGCACCGTGCTTGTACTATGCAGATGATTCCGCGATATGGGCTATTCATTGTGAGTCATTTAAGAGTTTATACGCGGTGGGTATACACATCTATATACACAGCCGCGCCGTGATATGTTATTATATTGCGTATTGAAAGCTCCAACGTACACGGCATATTGCACGCACGAGAGAAAGAGAGAAAGAGAGAGAGAGAGAGAGAGAGAGAGAGAGAGAGA
>NJRQ01000210.1:100997-112554 GCA_003063805.1 Aphaenogaster ashmeadi | reverse complement strand
GAGAGAGAGAGAGAGAGAGAGAGAGAGCGAATCGTAAAATCCGCACCGATCACCGGAAACGCAATGCTCCTTTATTCTGGTCATATCCAAAAAATTACGGTATCTACACGGATTCGCTATTTGGATGATGTGAAAGATTACGAGAGAATAACTACGTCTCATTATACAGGTAACTGTACACACAATAGAGATATATCTTTTCTTAACATCTTTCCTAACATATCATTTATTTCATCTCTTTAGAATTTCTCTTTATAACACAACTCAGAAAGATACTTAATTTCCTTCCAGAAAATATTCGTGTTCAACACATTCGCAGCCGCTGATGTAATTTTACGTCATTTAAAAATCTGTAGCTGGTTGTCGCTGACATAATTTTACGTCATTTGAAAATCTGTAGCTGATTTTACATCATAATTTTACATCATTTGAAAAGTTATAGGGACGCAAATGACTTTGTGATTTATATTTATGATTACAGCAGTTATCTAACAATCGGTTTCAAGTTCTTTAAAAAAAAAACTTCAAAAAAGAAACATACAAAAAAGAGATATTAAAAAAGAAATATACAAAAAAATGTAAGAGATTAAATTTTGTAGAGGTTTTGTAATATTTTATACATACATCAAATGTTTACAGCATGTAAGATATCAAGATATTAAAAAGATTAAGGAAATAAATGAAATTCAAGCTCGTGTTTGCAAAGCAAATTGGGAAGGTTAAAGGCCAACGGACGAGCGCAAAAATAACAAAGATGTTGATTGAAATAAATAATTAAATAATTTAATGTATCAGCGCTTCATATTAAATAAAAAGAAGAAAGAATAAATAAAGAATAAAAAATAAAAGTACGTTTCGACTGCACAGAGTCTTCTTCAGCAAATAAAAAGGCAAGAATTTTACCAATCCAAAATATTATAAATTAAAATCGAAGTCAAAAGAATAAAAAGAAACATTATAAATAATTAGATATTAATGAGTTAACATTGTAAATCTATCACCGATGACGAGAACAATGAACAATTAAAAAGATTCTCCTTTTAATTGAAATAAAAGAAGAATTTCAGAATAATAATAAAAAATATACTTTCAGTAGATTCATATGATGATTCAATAGTCTAATAGGTAACCAATAAACTCGAAAATACGATGGATTACGTATCAAACGCTCGCTAGGTTTATCCAAGCAAGATATCATGTTTCCTTGACGGTGTCCTGATTTCACAATGGGAACTAACGCATGGTCACAATCGCACGTCGATCGCGTCAATTGATCCGCGGGAGATTAACATTCCGATTAGACGATACGCGGCGATACTTCCTGTGCAGTTTCCGAGCGCGTTACGTGTGGTATGCACCGGCGACGGCCTCGGCGGCCTCGACGGCGGCTGCGATTACGATCGTCGGCGTGGTCTTTGCCGGAATACCGATGAATAAACAGGGGAGAGTCGTGATAAGCGCCTGGAGCCGTAGCGCGCCGGCACGCATTATGCATGCGCGAGAGCGAGAGTAAATGACGGAGGTGGCAGCGCTGATGATGGTGATGATGCAAAACGCGATGATAATAATAACGACGACGTGGACGTCGTCGAGAATGAAACGGACACGCGTCTGCCTGCCTGCCTGCCTGCCTGCTTGCATGCTTGCCCGCGTGCATCTTCGCGCGCGTCCTCCGCTTCGAGGGGGCGAGTTTTTCCAGGCCGGCGGGGCCCGTCGAGGCCTTGCGCCTACGATACATCCCGTGAATAGAGTAGCGGAATGGAAGGCCGCGCGAAGATCGGTCAATCGCGTGTAATTGGCGAAACGGCGATTAACATAAATGACGAAGGCAGGTGACACGCACTTTTGTTAGTCCCATCAAATTCGATTGTATTTCATCGCGGAGTCTTCGGGAAACCACGTATCAACTGATCAATTTGTATTCGAGCTACTCCGTTTCGCACGGATTTACGTGTGAATCTATGCGTGGATCTACACGATCGGAGATTATCCCGATAATATATAATCGCATTTGATGTTTCTTCTCATCATCACACCGTTCTGAAGGTTCTAGTAGATGCATACGAATGGGACTCATACCCCGCACGTTTTCCTCAATCGGGATTGGTCGGTTGTGGCTCGATATATAATATTATACATCCAGTTTATAGAAATATTTAAGATCAATATTGCAATAATATCGAAATGGGACTATCGCGAAAAAGGGGTCATGAAAAAACGCCAACTACGACCTAATACGATTCCCTTTGTCCACCTAGTTTCCGGGCTATAAATTTTTGGATCGAATAATAACTGAATATGATCCTCCATTGGGATCTCAGAAATAAATTATGTTCGGAGAGGTTTGGATGAGAAAGTGGCAGTTATATAGAAATAGTACTTCGGAAGATGCTGAGTCGCTGGAATGTAACATGCGATTTTTCTGTTTCGGCTTAGGAGGATTATAGTCAACGCAGACGCTTATCGACACCTAGTGGCAGCCCGAGCCCTCCCAGACCGACCAGACTCTCGAGATCTACCGGCACTCTCACCAGAGAGGAAGAGTCCTTCTGCGAGTCCAGCAACACCCTGACCAGGGACAACCAGGGCCAAGAGGCGGAAAGGAAGGGCTGGTTCAAGTCCCTCTCGAGGAAGAACAAATCCAATGCCACAGTAAGCGTCACTTCTTATTCTTAACAGTTTTATTTTCCTATTCCTATTTCAACTTTCCCATTCCTGTTTCTCTATTTCTAACAAGTTATCAACTCTATTAAAATCATTATTGATGTATGTATCTATCGAAATCTCAATCGACCAATGGATTTCCATTTAATATGTTTATTAAATTTGTTTTGTTTTCAAAGTTTTGAAAAAGATATAAATTGTTGTACCAAATTTTTTAATTATTAAATGGAAGACTAGAAGCGGCTATCCGTCTTTCGGAAGAGACGTCAAGATGTTGGTCCAAACGGGCAAAGAGTAGGGTTGTAGGAAAGGATGAGAAGGGAGAAAATGCAAACCCCATTGGGGACGCAGTTCCATTCCATTCCATTCCAAGACTAGAAGTGGCTAAATCAATTCCACAATTAAGATATAAGAAAGTGTTCGATATTCGTGATTGATCGTTCAATGAATAAACGATTACGAAAGCTTTAATGCAAAGGCTAAGGGTCTATCCAGACAAACTTGCATAGCCGCATAATCATATACATAACGAAATGGATTGGTCATTTCCTTATGCACATGTATATGGACCAATCAATTTTCTTATGCTTACGTTTATGCGCTATGCAAATTTGTCTGGATATACCCTAAGTCTCGCTGCGACAGTTTCGCGCGAAATTGTGTTATTAAAAAAAACACGCGCGATGACCTCGTTAACCACTTCGTTAGCAAGCAGAATGGGACTGTTCGTGCCCAGTGTGGCAAGAAAAAAATTTTGTTGGATATAGACAATTGATATTTAAAGGTTTTTGGAGTTGTTAAATCCAAATTTCGAGTCAAAATTGCAAAATTTAAAATAGTGGATCCAAAATTCCAAAATTTGTAACTTTGCTTCAGTTTTGGATCTGACATATTGGGTCCACCATCCTAAATTTTGAAATTTCGACTTCAAATTCCGAATCAGCGATCCCAATCCCCCTCGTAGACACAACCTTAGCTATAGAATCGGAAAAGTACCAATTTTTAAATTTTCGGATCCGCCATTTTTGGTCTGCCATTTTGAATTTCAAATTTTTAACTCCAAATTTGGATTCAGCGACTCAAAAAATCCTTAGGTGCGACATACCATCAAAATCGAGGCATTTAATATATGTATCAAAATAATCAGGTGCGCACTATTACGTCAATGCCACACTGGGCACAGCATTATTCCGTGCACTATTGCGTTAATGCCACTGAAGGGGTTAATAATAGCATACAAGCGGATACGAAATATTTCCGTCTATTGACGTCATTTTCGAGTTCGTATGAAGTAATCAGATCCTTAAAGCCCGACGAATGAGTCCACGTCTCTTTCTATGAAACCGGCGAGTTAAGTGGGCGAGAAGAATCGTATTTGGAATGATCGAGGAAAAACGTCATCGTATTTGGAATCGATCGGAAACGCGGCAAATCATCCCTCCGTGAGGCCTAGAATCTTTTTCGAGGGTATTATCCGATAACGAGCGGACTCTCCTGGATCGTGCCATGGTTATCTCGCGCGCCAGTCCCGGGCGCATTCATCAGTCAGATCGCGGGTCGCTGCGCGGAGCCATTAGGGCAGCGCAACCTCCAATTACCGGTTTGATTAAATGCTTAACTAACTCCGCGCTCTGTGGTTTAATTTAATCGCGAGATTAAGTGCCGATCAGGAGGTTGGCTTGCCTAGCCCTATAAGCCGGCCATCGTCCCGCGCGCCCGCGCGCACGGGAATAATCTCTGTCAGGTCCCGATTCTCCTCCGATCTTAGGCAGCGGAAAGGAGAGGAGAGGAGAGGAGAGGAGAGGAGAGACGCCGGCTCTCCTCGCGCGCGCGCGCGCGCGCGCGCTCGTTCGAGATGATTGCGTGCGTATGAATCTCGCCGTGGACGATGATCTATCGGATGAGTCGGCCCGGGGAGAATCATGACTCATGAAGGCGCCGTGCGATGCAACCACGGGGGGAGGCCGCGATTTTTGCGAGCCGCGGGAAGAATACAGCTTTGTACACGCTCGCGCGATTTTCTCCCAGCCGACCGAGAGACGGGGCTGGATTCCGAAAAATCGCGACCTTCGATGGAGGCCAGTTATGTCTGACTTCGCGCTCGTCTCGAACAATTGACAAAGAAGAGTCGGGTCTATACGTTACTGTTTCGCATCGTATTCTATTTTCTCGCGTTCCCGTTAGTAGCTTCAAGCGCTCTTAATCCTTATCCTTAATCTTATTATCCCCTATGTAGCGGACAATGAAACTGTCTCAGAGTATACATGTAATAAATTTTTATTAGAAATATATTTATATTGCGTGTTCTTTCAGATAAAAATCCTGATTATCATTATGGATTTATTAGGATCCAATTAAAATAGTTTTTTGCAATTGCTGAACCTTATTATGATAAAGTTGTGAGAAATCTTGATAGTGAAATATAAAAAATTATCCGGTTCAAACATACGGGAAAAAACCTCTCTTTTGTACCTTTTATACTTAAAAAAAAGATTTTTTTTTAGAGAGATGATCTCATGAAGAATTAGTTAAGCTATAGTCAAAGCTAATCGAGACTGGCGAAACCGCCCCTAAAAGTTGGGAAACTGAAGCCAAGTATGTGCTTAGCTATGAAAATTACATAGTGCCACAGAATAATATATCATTATAGCGATACGTTTCAATCTATCGCACTTGCGAAGTCCGTCTTCTGTGCGCGAAATTATAACGTTCGATAAATCGATATTTGGAATAAGCGGGCGTAATTGTTATACGCAGAAATAATCTGTGCGCGGCTATATTTGGTGTCCCCCTCAAGATCATGAATAATGAAGCGTCGATAACTTTGTAGCCGGTGGATAAAAAGCCGAGAATACCCGAGAGCGAGATCTTGACGACCGGCACCGAGGATGAGGAAGCTTCCTCTGCGCCTGAACGAGTTTCCGTGCAAAAGAATCTCCGCTTCTTCGGCGATACGGATCAGGAGTCCGTCTCGTCCAACAGAGACCGCAGGTAAATGCTATAATATAAACCGCGTATGTGCACGACCGGTTAAATATTTCACGCAAGAGTGATTTAAATATTTCGACTGTCGACTAGTTAACTTTCTTATCGTCATTACCTTTTGCTCTAATTAATATCATTGTAAACAAAAATACAATCATCTATTTCCGCTATTCATCTTGCTTTAATCATTTTACGCATGTCGAATATTATTTTTTTAACGTCTGATTATACTGGACTATATTAAACATTTTAGATAATTCTATTTTTTTCAAAAAATTAAACAATCTTTTTATATATTCTTATCAAAGAGAAGATGTAAATGTACGGTTAACTAAATAGCTAAAAATGTAATTTAGACAATAAAAGACTTAATTGTTTTAATTTAATTAATTATTCCAGAAACAAACGAGTTGACGACCACGCCTGCTCGAGGCGTGATGTCACGAATTCGAACCGCCATAATTTGGGTATTATATCAGCCCCAAGAAAATCTTCGAGACTCGCTGAAAGCGCATTGTCTTCGGGCGAGAGTACAACGGGCGATAGCAGCCAGCAAAGTCAAAACTCTCAAAGATCACAGAGATCCGTCGTGTATCTCCACGCTGCTACAGGTACAATAAAAATTGTACTTCTCATATAGCATTCGTAATTATTGTAATTTTATATATTCTTAGATTTGTGCTATACCATAATTTATTCTTGCAATATATTTAATTTCCTATTTCTTAAAAATCCAAAAGTCATTCGAAAAAATAAAGAATTGTATAAATTTAATGATTAATTTAAATCAATTTTATCGTAGTAAACTTTTATCGAATATCATATTATTGATAGTTATTCATATTCTAAACAAACGAAATACCTTTTGTGAATTAAGCTTCGCAGCTTAAAATAAATAAAATGCCATTTTCTAAATTGAAAATTAGATAGTAATAAAATTATAATGCTTCATGTCAAATTTTTGATAACGAAATATTGATTAATTCACTTTTTCAAAAATACGTGAACCTTTTCTTCAATCTTATATAATATATAATGTTTAGCCGAACGTTATCACTGCCAATAATAGATATGCTCTACGAAGCGTATTATTCATTGCGCGCTTGAAAGTCTGCAATACTTGTCGTATTTGCGTCATAGGAAATGTATTAAAAAAAGTACCATATCACGCTGGTTAGGCGTTTAAAGTTATTTAACTAGCGATCTACGTGAATAACGTTCGGCAGTGAAAGTACGAAAATGTCGTCAAGCGTAACCGCACTCTAATTGCGACTTAAGACCGATATCTGCATTCCAGTCGGCGAAATACCAGGTCCGAACGAACGACGCAGGGCGGCGAGTCGCGAGGAGTTAAATCGACCGTTGCAATCGCACACGAGAACGGTGTCGAGGAGCGTGAGCGTCCTTGCTCCGTGGAAGCCGCGACATTACAGGGAACCGTTCGAGATCAACTACGATCAGCAACAGCATGCGAAACCGATCGCGACCATGAGACGCAGGCAACGCAGCCGCGAAACCCTCAGCCGCCGAGGAAAAGAAGCTCGGCGAAGCAAGGACAATTTATCTAAGACAAGTAAATGCTCTTGAGCAAAATAATTAAATGCCCCGTTAAATAAAATAAGGAAAATCTCTTAAATAAAATGAATTAGTAAGTATCTACGCGTGACAACGTATCTCTTTCCTTCTTTTCTACTTAATTTTTACTAATAAAAATTCGCGAAGAATTTAGTAGTGAGTAAGTACTTCAGAGTAAATACTTCAGTAATAAGATTGTATCTTTTAATAAAAATGGAATATTTTTTACAATTCAATTAATTTCAAACAGTTTTATTAAACTTCAAGAGATAAATTTTTTAAAATTTGAATTTTCATTTTCTCGAGTTCTTAAAGAAAGTGAATTAGAGATCACTTTATTTAATTTAAGGTTTAATTAAGAAGAGTTGAATCGCGCAAACAATCTGAATTAACACTATATTATGTTTGAATTTCTCTTGCTATTTCTCTCTAGTTTATGCTCTTATCTATAATATAAAGAAAAAATTTTTGTTTACTTTGAATTAGCGCTAATTTACGTCAGTGTGCTGTCCCTAAATTATTTAAAAAACGAAAACATTCGTGTATATCGTTGCAGGTACGATCAATCGCAGCACGTTAAAATCGAAGGACAAGCAGAAAGTGGACAGAACCGTTTCCACGGAATCGCTGGCCACCAAATCGCGAGGCATTGGCTCCAAGACGGAGTTGAACAGATCCACGTCCGTGCCCCGCGACCCGAACAAGAGCGCGGGATGGTTCAAGCTGAAGAGCAAGAAGTCCCGCGCCTGAATTCGGCGGCCATTGATCAATGCTAGTCTCGAGTTTCATAAGTGTAATTCGTAATTTCGTAGGCGATTAATAGGCGCCGATATCCGGCGCGCGCCGATTAATAACGACGCGACTTATCGATAATATACACCGTTCTCATACACCTTTTAACATACACGTCGCGCGAGCGTCGATCGCGATCGCGCGGGTTTTTAATTTTTTTTTAACAGAGTAGCATATGATTGCGGCAACGACGTGTAAATTAATTGCTGTCAACACGTTGATCGATTTCGCGAATTTATGAAAATTCTGTGCTACCCAAGACACAAAGTTTTAATCCCCGCATAAATAGATATATACATCTATACGTAACAGAATAAAACAATTATCCAAATATACATAGGCACACGCGAAGAAGCTTCGAACCTCAGTTACTCGTCAAAATAATATTGTTATACTCTTCGCGCATTAAATAAATAACGTTCTTTGTAACAAAGAAGATTACAAAAGGATATGGTCGAATGTAAACTCCTGAGAAGTATAATATTAAATATGAATATGAAATGTATTCTAAAATGAGAACCTTCTCAATATATCGAATATGTTGCATTATTTTAAATAGCCTTCTCTCTGCCAAATTTAACGGATTAAATTTGCTGCGAATGATGAGAATGCGTTTATAATATATTCGCATATATACCGTGAATTAACATTTCATCGTGTATTAACTTTTGTTTCTCCTTCGGGACTCAACAAAAAGTGCTTTTATCATTTGATTTTTCATACTTTCATGTAACTAAATCCATATGCGTTGCGCATTTCATGAAAAATTAACACGTCACTTTATTCTACCGTGAATCAAAGTGCCATCGTCATTTTTCTACATTCCTGTAGTACATACACTCTTCGTTGATGAATCAAAATTCCCGAATACATATTTTGTAACGAGCAATACCTTTCTATACGATAAACGCTAGTGTGATAAAGAAATTCAAGGAAAAAATATTTTCTAAATTTTATCTCGACTTATAAAACGGGCAGTTGCGTTTAGCGATGTCTACTAAATGTTTCCCAATGCATAGATCAATCTCATCTTTGCATGCTTATTGTATATAAATACTTGTGTTGATAATCATAATTTTTAATCTATTTTTACTAGGACCTATGTGTTTTCATATAAATATAACTCTTGTCTCTGTACATTCATGGATCACAGATTACACATACACTGTTGCGAAATTTCCACGTTCGACATAGGTCGAGAAACACTTTCGCCTCTTTTGATAACAGTGTAGAGCAATAAAATGCGCGATGCTAGACATTATCTGTTGTACTGTGATACGCTTTTGCGTGTGGACAAAGAAACAAATTAATTACGGCGACATAGTCATCTTGCACCATAATTACTATTTCATTCTTACCCGGTGCTATCTACGTGTGTGTGTACATATGGATCATTAAACGATATGCATGTAAATATCATGAATATATATTGACGATATTGTACGGAATTACGAATAAAACCTATTACCTATTAACACAGACATTATTCCTCATTTTAAGGGTAAGATGCGTTAAATGCGAAAACCGAGAGCGAGTCATATCTCTTAACAAGATTAATAAACGCAATGACGTAAACTAGCACACCATTAATAATAAAATATATTAATATTAAATGTTTTATATAATATTAGGAAGCAAAATTAAACATATCGTGACTTTGCTTTGTTAGTATTTCGTGTATGTGTTAATCATTGTGGTACTGATGTTACACAGGATGGGTGTGGATTAATCGGCAGGAAATGGATGAACAGGAAAAGAAAGGGTAGCGATGCGTGCTTAATGATTGTCTTAGGCTGGCGTCCCATGACACCTATTTTCCGCGTAACCAATCAGAAGCCTTGCGTGTTTTCTGTTACGCGGAATTAAATTTCTGATTGGTTACGCGGTTACGCGTTACGCGGAAAATACGTGCCATGGGACTCCAGCCTTAAGTGTACAAGTCACAATTCCACGGTTTTATTCAGTTTGTCCCAACAACACAAGGTGGTTCCACATAGTATAAGTATCATTCCCAGATAGGTATCTAAAAAGTAAAGCAGATTGTAAAGCAACCAGTTCATTTTTCTACAGCGATATGAAGATAATCTCGCATGTACTTACTTCTATGCACCTTTTCTTCGCCCAGGAACCAGCCTGTGATTGCAGTGACTATGAAGGTAAGGGAATTTGAAACTGGTACAGCCAGCGATAGGTCGGTGCTCTGCAAGGTCAGGAAGTACAATACCGAACCACACTGATTAAGGAGAAACGGCAGGAGGTACTATACAGAAATGAAATGAATTATAAATACTATTATATTCTTATAAAGTAAAAGTAATTTATTAAAATCTATATAGAAATGTAACGAACCTTCAGGTTGGTGACTAGAAACACAAGCTCCTTAACAAATTGCCCGTAAAAGGACGTGGCTTTAACATCCTCCAAACCTTGCGCACCTTTCTTCATAAAAGGGTTAGTTACTCCCCAAAGAATCGCCACGAAAAACAGATATATCACAGAATCTGCAACATAACCGAAACATGCACATTGATGTTATCGTTTTAACACGATTAATCTGTTTTAACATGTTAAATATCATTGAAGCTCTACTTTTATTCTCGCCCATTGTACGAAAGTTTTCGAAAAATCATTTTGCAACGAACACATAAAAAAAGGTTGTTAAAAATAAAATAGCTCACCAATAGTGACAGCCATTCTCGTTGGTTATCTAACGTGGAATATTGCACAATATCGAGCAATATGTGATGCAAGTCGTCTCACGAGAATTAATTAACACGTTGAATGTCGGACTTAATTTGCCACTCTGTCTACGCCGGCATGAAACTTTTACTATTCAATCATTCCAATCAATTCAGATCCAGATTATATTACGTTTACAGAATGATGATTGTTACTTTTTACAAAATGTATGCATTTTTTAATTTGGTAGTGTCGGTTACTGATGATCAGCGTGATGTCATTCAATCTCTTCTTCTTCCTCTGGTTTAGAGACACTAGTCCTCTTTGTTGATTGTGATTCTCATACACGGCCATCCTCGCACGTCGGTTGCCGGCGCAGGCGCGATGTTATTCAATGGGTGCATCCAGATGCACCCAATGTCACTGACAGTTAAAATGCCGGTCATGGTTTAACGTGTTAAAGACAATTAAGCAATTCACAATGCGAACTCGATCGAGACGCACCGTTACGAATTGCGAATGTTGTTTGACAGATATAGAATATAGGGGGGTTTTTAGTAAGATCCTCTCGGATGAGAGGGTATAGTGCCTTCAACTGTCCTTTCAGTTATATAGCACAGGGTTCCTAGTTCATATTCTCTGTTTAATACTCTTGTCTAAATTATCTTTCCTATTTTCTTTTCACCTCTATCACTATTTTTTATTTCAACTCAAACTACCGATTACTTCGGCCTAACCAAAAAATTTCTTTCGGGACGAAACACGTCCGAACACGTTCACTGCCCAATCGGGTCTGATTTGGTCTGATTATAAAATATAGTTTATGCCGGGTCTACAATGAGTCGTTAGTCGTTAGTCGGAA
>NJRQ01000210.1:28685-45611 GCA_003063805.1 Aphaenogaster ashmeadi | reverse complement strand
AGGACGTGGCTGTACCAAATGTTACTATTATTGTGGTTGTGGCAACCTTATTGTTTTTTCCGTGTACTTATTTTAATAAAAAGATTTGGTCCATTTTATTACTGCTGGGAATAATTTAGAATGCATCGAGTCTAAACCCTTCGCTCATCCAGAGACGCGGTCATCTGTAAGACAGAAAGAGTGAACAAAAGAAATGAGATAGATGCAATTACTTGTCGAGTTATCACGCGACACCCCGCATCGCCACGAACGAACGACATATAGTTTTAATCGGCCGACCGAAAGCTCCTCTCGCAAACGACTCCTGCGTTGGGTGGTCCCATTGTGCGCGACCGGACAGAGCAAAGTGGACTTTAAACGTCCGGCCGGGCATAAAGAAGCGCAGAAATTTACGTTTGCTTGTTGCTCGCGCGTATGCGGAAAGAATGCGACGGTACACCAATGTTTCGTAAGGTTCCGGTCGTGACGACGGAATCTTCCTCCCTCAGGAATCTCCCGGCATTAGCTCTTTTTCCGCGCGTCCCGTTTTTACGCGCACCTACCGATGACACTCGTTTGCGCGGGATGCACAAACGACGGCGCAGTGCAACGGGGACGGGAAATGTCCCTTCGCTCCCGATACCGGGAAACGCGGCTAATAATTCCGACCGTCTCCCGACGCGGCCGTCGTCTCATTACGCGGTTATCATTATTTCAGCAAATGGACCTCCTACCTGCCCTTGCTCGCTCGGTTACCCGCTCGGCAGGCAATTCTTTTCACTCATCTTTCTGTCCTGAGAGCCGACGCGACGCGACGCGCGGGAGTCGCTTTTTGTCCTTTTACGAACCGCAACGAGCGACGAACGTGATCTCCCCCAAGCGTGCGATTTACACGCACGAATTTTACATCAAGCCGAGGAGACTAAATTTAGAAAAGAGATGACTAAGAAAAGGTCTATCTATCTATCTATCTATCTGTAAAAATCAGAGACTCCAAATATCTAAAATGTCAATATCGAATTGTAAAAACATAAATGCTGGCGAAAACAGGTGTGAAATAAAAGTTAAATCAAGATAAAGGCTCTAGAATTAATTAAATTAAACAACAAAATAAGAATTGCCTCAAGAGCCACTGAATATAATTGTGCAAATACAATAACTATAATCAAATATATCTTAAACGGCGTTTATTTTAAACGCTAAATCGCATAATATTAATTACAAATCGCATACGTGAAATAAAAGGTTAATTCCAAATAATTTAGTAGAACTTTTGTAAGTATTATATATTATAAATGTTACAAATTATAAGTGTTATACATATATAAGCAGTTTTATAAGCAGGAATAACTCCAAAGATTTAAATTATGTTGCATGTTATGTAAAGAATTACTATCTTTCCAAGAGAATTTAGATCTGTAAAATAAAACTCCACTTATTTGGAGTAAAATATTCTTAGTCCACCAAGCTGGAGACAGTATTGCGATGCATTTTTACGTTATCAGAAAAGTAAGCAGACATTCTTGTTTGATGAGAGTTCCTTCTGCTTAAACGACGCTGTTTCTCGAGCGGAAGATCACCGTGTAAAAGAAGAGAAAAAAAGGAGAAGGATGAGCCTGTCTAACGTGGGGATAGACCCTTCCTCAACTTATTGCTTCAATTCCGAACCGGGCGGGGATTCCGGGGTTTCTCGCGTCTGAAATTCGCCCCGGTAAAAACAACGGCGGGGCGCTAATATAGACGTTGAAAGCTATATCGATTCTGAGAAGCTCGCGTGACGACTTCCGCTCCTTGGCAGTTCGCATTCGCCACCCCGCCGATCGTCGTCGGCTAGAAATACGCACACCAGACGCTGATGACAGGTCGGGACCTTTTCGCTCGTAAATTCGCTTAGCGGTCACTTAATCTCCGCGCGTTTTCGAGCCATTAAAAAGATATTGGCGCCTCATAGAGACTTAGTGCCGAATCCGGTATCGTGCGTCGTTACGGCGAATCGTTGTCGGGATATTATTTTCTCCGGAGCGAGAAGATACCGTCGACCATGAGCGTCGCGATGCGGGTGGCGAGAAGAGAGTGTTGCGATTGTCTTGGGTTTACCGCGAAAGAATGGAGAAAATTAAACAAGTATAATTAGTGTAAACTCTCCAAACGCGACACACCGTGATGTTTCGTGACATCCCACGACATACCATGAGCTGTTATACAACGATCTCGTTTATTAATTATTCTGTTGAAATATATCAAACAATAAGAGTTAAATATAACAATTTGTAGTCAAAATTTCTTTTATATAAGCGGAAAAGTATAAATTGAGACGCACATCTCAATAATAAATTTTAAAAAATATTTATCAGAATTTTTGTGTAAATGTGTAAAATCGTTTTTGTGGAATGTATGAAAAACATTTTCTCGAATCCATACACATATATCTTTAGAAACGATTTTCAGATTTCAACAAATAAATGGAACTTCACCTGCATCACGCAAAAAAAATAAAAATTTAAGCGGAAGGTACTATTCCCACTATTTTGATAAAACAATATATTGTTAAAGTAAATTTAATAATAAAGTTAATACAACTTTAACAAAATTGAATCCTGTTGATATAATTTCTACATTACATACTAGCTTTTTTAGAAAAATTCTTGTCGGCGCCCATGGCGTTGACCCGTTCGGAACAGCACGCGTACGCAGGACACCGATTGTTGGACGAACCTTTATGGCTCGTAAATCTGTTCTGTCGCTACGCGATCTTTCGATCCCTTTCTTTGCTCCAGCGGGACTAATAGCAGCCGCCTGCGTAAGTTTGGCGTCGGATCGTCCATCATGAAATACGGTCTTCAAATACGAAAATGTTACAAAGTATCCTCAATAAAAGAAGATTATTTCTCACCTTTGGCTAATTTCGATCTAACGACTTAATTTCTTACTATGAATAGTCATAATACATAAATTTTTAACTAAGATCATGGTAATACTAAAAATAGATAAATCTATTATTTAAATGCAAAGAGTGTCAACTTTGCTTTCCATAATTTATCCTTGCAATAGATAAAACAAATTAACAGCTCCATACAAAATTATAAAAGTTATAAGTCAACAACACGAGTTACTATATATTTTTTTAAGCTTTATAAAATGTCTAAGCTAGGATCGAAATGCATGTTATGGTCATTGAAGATTAAGTACAAAAGGGAGAAACAATGATATTTTTTTATGATACGTGATGTAGATACGAAGAAAAATATCGTATGCGCGTATATATACATACCTACACATGTAGAGAGAAACTCAATGGTAATGGGAACCTGTCAATAACTCGCTCGATATAACGCTTACTGCGTGAGACTGCGCTTTTTTCGAGACACTGCAAATAACATACGCGTGCATGTCAAATCTTGAAGAGCTAATAGAAAAGGCGGAAAAGGAAAGGTAATGATAGGATATTCTATGTATGTAAGCCTATAAATTATAGAATGACAAGTGGGTAACGACACTATGGAGTTGTCGGACAGCTTGTACTTTCTGTTTCAGTTAAGAAGTTATCTTTTTCTGCGTCAGTCATGTTACAATTTAATATGACTCAGTGTTTCAATCACGTTAAGCGAGAAAGCGAAAACTAATACTCTATTTTCCTCTGTCTTTTTTCTAAAGTTGTAAAACTACTAGTTTTTATTAAATTAGTAATTTTTTTAAATTCATTCCGATATTGTATATTATGTATACAATTGTATATTACATATAATTAAAAGCAAATTATGATATGCTCGTCTTGCAAAGAGTACATTAACTTTTTATGCATCTTTATATTTAATGTAAAATAAATGTAATAGTTCGATAAATATATAATCATCTTAATAAAGAAAATAAGAGAGAAAAAGGGATGAAAAAATGTAAAAATTTCTGTAGAAATTATAATCTAATAAGAAGGATATAGATTTTAGAAAAAGGATATAGATTTAGAAGAATCAAATATCAAGCTTAATAAAACTTCTTATAGCAGTATCTAAAATTTTCTTTAAAAAAAAAACAAATGTAGTCTACATCTAACTTTTAAAGAAAGCTAGAAAAAGAAAAAGAACAGAAGAAAATAGAAAATTATTATGTATTGAGCGCACTCGAAAAACAACAGATTTATTGCCATGTCTGACCATTATGTCTGTATTCACTTAGCGACCAGCCGCAGGGACGAAGTCTTCCGTGTCGGGCTTGTAAGCGAGACGAAAGCGACGCTTTCACGGTTAACTTTGGCGCGTCGAGACAATGTCGCTTGGGAGTAGCCGTAAGTTTAACGGTGGTCAGTCGGTCGAGGGAAAGGGGGGGAGGAGAGAGAAAGAGAGAAGAACAACCCGGTCGTTTTCCTCGGCGACAGTGACTTCGTTCGTCCTTCTCATCTTTGAAGCTTCGAAATGTACTTTGCCGGAGGTTCACACTGTTCGTCGCGGTTACACTTGCTGTCGAAGTTGCTACAGCAGCAACGAAAGATTGGCAACGGTCACCGCCGCCACTCCGCTCTGCTCCGCTGCTCCTTTTTCGCCGCCCGCTCCTCCATTCGTCGCCCCACGACTCCGAGTAACCTTTACTTAGCGTACACTTCCACGGGGAGGCAAAAACACAGCCGGGCGGGCGATGACTCTCAAACATCAGAGGCCCGGCGCCCGCCTCGCGGGAGCGCCGTCTTCTTTTCCCGGCAGCCGTTTCTTTTTCTGTCCCTCGCAATCAGTGTTCGACCGGGTCAAGATGGAAAATCCAATTTGAAATATAAAGAAATAAAACAGAAGAAACATGGACTGAATCGATTTTTATGACTTCTTCCGCAGTAACGTATCAACAAGGAGGCATTTGTCTTCTAGAAGGTATTTTACGAAGTGTATGTAACAGTAAACAATAAAATTGACATATGACAATATAAATTTGAAGTACGAGTAAATAGTTTTCTTTCTCTTTCTGTCTGCACAAAATAATTTTGTAAAGTCCCTTCGCACCTGTGGAATTTGAGTTTAACCCTTTGCGGCACGGTGGCATTGTACAATGCCACCTTTTTATATTCGCTTTTTTACCTTTTTTACATACTTTCTAATGTATTATGACGAATACGAAGTTTCATAAAAATCGTTCGAAAGGAAAAATGTATGCTTCAAAGAGTTAAATCATTACGAGTTTTATTAAAATAGCTCTCTTCAAAATATATAAAGACATAATTAGAGTATATGCTAATAATGGAAAGTACAATTATTTCCCTCTCTACAAACAACGCGTTCTATATAAAAAACTATGTTAAAACACATAACTTTAAATCTTACTTATCTTTGTAAAATCTCTATCTCTCCCTCTCTCAATATTAATACATAATATTATAATATAATATCAAATATGCTTCCTTAATTTCTTGCCAATTTTAGCGTTAACTGTTGATGATGTCGAAATGTTGGTTCTATTTCTATCAAACATCCTTATTATTTCGATAGGCTCTATTAAGTTCGCGCCTGTGTTAGCGGAGATTAAAAATAGCACATATTTGCACTCGATCAACGCGCGAACAAAGAAAGGCGCGAGCGGGGATACTCGGAGGGACGTAAAACCGCGGAGGAGGAAGAAGATGAGCGGAAAACGGAGGCGGAGATGAAGGAGGGATGGGAGTTCAGGGCCTACCGTCACGAGAATCGCCGCTAATAGCCGCTTAAACGTGAAAGTAGTAAAGCCACAAGTGGTACGTGGCTCCTCGTGCAGCCACGTAGACCCTAAGAGGCCTATCCTAGCTGAAGGGCTACCCGACATAGTCGGTAGTCGTAAAAATTCCTTGAGAACGCGGCGAAACAGAAGACCCTCGGACTTTCAGTCCTCCCGCCTCTCTCTCCCCGTCCTTTCAACCTCCTTCTATCCCACCCTTTTGCCCTTCATTCCGTCGCTTCGTCGAGAAGACTTTTCTGCCGCGCTGCCGCTTTTCTTTCCTTCTTAGAGCGCGGCCCTTTTTTCCGATCCCGCTGGCCGAGAGAGCGAGCCGCTGAGCGGTGCATCGCGGTGCATCGCGGCGCAGAGTAAACGTACGTAACGCGACGTAACGCCACGTAACGAACGTAATTACGCGCGCGTCCTTCGTACACGATAACCTGTTAATCCCTACCGCGGCTTTTCTCGGGCAGGAGAGCACGTATCGGCCAGCTCTACGCGAGTAAAAGTTCTCTCTCCTTCTTCCTCTCTCTTCCTCTTCCTCCCTTCTCACTCTGTTTCTCTCTCTCCCAATGGATCGTGTTCAAAGTGGAGTCTGCTGGCAGGTTGTAAAATCAGCCTAACGCGTCGTTAAATTACTGGGGGCTGCTCCGGGACTGCGCGACTGGGAAAAAGAATGGACCGTGAGATGCCGCCGATTAAACGTACCGCCGCGCGCTACACGCTTGTCTTTAAAGCTGGGCTGAGAGCTCGTTGGTTTCACGTGTAGGATTGTTCGATGAATTCTTCGTTAGTAGCCACTCGCGTCTCGTGAAAGTCAAATACAGATTGCAAACGGACCCGCATCTTACGCGAGTCTATAAAACACTAGTCGTTCTAAGTAGTTACGGTAGATGATGGTCAGACAAATTTGAAAACTCTACGCAACTACTTGTCTCGTACTCTACGTATAATTAACTTAAGCCACGCAAGTTAAACCCCTCAAAATTTATTTTATGTAACGGATTCCGTTTAATTAAACTGTCGCTTGATCGGAATAACTGTTTGAGATTAAAATCTGAAGTAAAAACAACTGCTTAATTTAAGTAGTTCTAGTTTTGATGTATGTACACAATCTTGTGTGTGTGTGTGTGTGTGTGTATATACATATATATATATATATATATATATATATATATATATATAAGATTCACAATGTGTACAAAATACTACGCAGAAAAATATAAATAAAATAGATGCAAATAAAATAAATTTTCAAAATTTATTATTTTGGATCGGCATCTAATTTTAATAATGCACATTGCGACATAAGGACATCCATGTTGGATTCTGGAAAATCGTAAACCTCTTAAAAATGGACAACCATGTATCTGTTACGACGTCCGCGGTCGACGTCGTGCCGGACACGCTTCGCTATATAGCCTAACTTTATCTCCCTGTTGGATCGTATAAGGTCAGATCTGCTTTGTATCCTTCGTTGATCACCCACGCCTATGCCCACAGCCATTGTTCGGCGTAGGAAGGCCGTTTCGAGCGAACAGGTTCGCATTAAGGCGAGGAATCCGATGTTTCCTGGAAACCACTTGACGATGTGACGCGCGGACTTTCGAATCGCGATGCTCACGCTATTCGGTGGAGTGTCTTTTGCTGCGTACCGAGATTCGAGATTAGCCATATCGGATAAGAGCTCTGGTCCGTTCACTGATTGCCCACCTGAGCGCAATCCAGTTAGAAATAGATACCGTCCGCGTGAATCTACGACCTCCTTCGAATTTTACTGTCAAACTTATCAAAGGTGTTGATTTTGTTCCAATTCAAAACAACATTTTGCATAAGCAAATCCTTATATATAGATATATTTTTCTTAGTATCGCTTAATAACTTGTCCACGAGTAAAATTATATCTTCTAGTGTGTTTGGAATAAATATATACCTATGTCTTACGTAACTCATGTAAGAAGAATCCCTACTGAAAAATTTTTATTGAGATCACAATTGAGAACACAATTGAGAACAAAATTTTTATTGAGATCATAATTGAGAATAAGGATTTTCAGTAGGGATGTAACATGGCACAATGTAATTTCTGTCATGAACATTCGAAATGTAAATGAAAAACTATAAAAATGCATACGCATTAATTATAAATTAACAAAATGTAGAAAAATAATGATAGTATTTATAATTTTAATATATCGTCAACATTATTACCAACAAAAGTGTCATCCAGTGCCATGTAAAAATATAACGGATATTTTTCTCGAAAATAAAATACATTTTACTCTTCTTCTGCAATTTAAAATAATGCTTTCTTATTTCCATGTAAAATATGATCTTTATATGGGAAGAAATAATATGGTTTGCTATATATTTGAGCGCTTACGCAAACGAGAAATAGCATTCAACAAAAAAAGGGTGGGAAGAGAATCCGTACGACAGAGATTGTTTTCTGCTGAACGAAGGCTACTTGTGTCTGTGTTCGCTCTACAAAATGGGATGCGCGCCAAGAATGCAAAGCGATTAGAAGGATGCACACCGGCGCTTTTTGCGGCGCTACTAAACCTACACTCCTTACAACGACAACAAGCGAGGCAAAGAAATATCCGCACCGACAAAGTCGCCGAGTTTATCCAGTCGAGCGAGGAAACGCGGGGATTCTTCGTCGTCATCCTTATTACCTTCTGTTGACGATGATGGTTTTGCGGTTGCCGATTCAGACCGGCGACTCATCATCGAAAGCGAGAGTGAGCGTTGCATTTCGATGTTAATTGCGCATCAGATTTAAATGAGCGCACGAACGATTAACGAAAGTGGTTCACGAGTACAGATTGAGTAGATTAATTCAATAATAGAAGCCCGAGTCAAACGAAATATCCCGCAGAACTGCGGCAAAATTTTTACGAAATGTACTTCTTTTGAAGTTCTTCTATTATTTCACAATTTTCTTTGTGAAACAAAATGTAACTTACAATAATTGTTAAATTTTCATACAATAGAATTTTGAAAATAATGAAAATTGAACAATTATTGTTATCGTTATTATAACTCAATAAATTATAATTTTCAAATAAATTATGGGGCATAATAATTATTCAAGTTAATTGTCAATTTTGTCTTTAAAAACAAGCGACTTGTAGTTGTTCTTTGTACATACCATAAACTGCGTCGAATACGTATGTAATTTCAGTGGCGCCAACTTGGGAAAAATATTTGGGGGATAAGAGACAAGCATTTCAAATGACCTTTTTTAATAGCTTTAACATTACTGAGGGGTGGGAGATGGAAGTATGTAGATTATATAGGTACAAAGAGAATATTTACTGCACGTCGAGAAAATTGAGAAAAAAACTTACACTATAATCGTAAAAAATTCGCATGACAGATTTTGTTTCGGTTAATAAATTCATTATCAATAACATTTAAATCTAACTTCATCGTTTCTTCCATATGTACATGTAAAATGCTTAAGGAATTTAATCGATATTGCGTCATAGTACTTCGTAGATAAGTCAATAACCTCCTTAAAGAAGAAAATGATCGTCCGGCTGTTACACGTAGTTACAGGGATTGTTAAAATTAATTTTATAAATTTGACCAAATTCAGTAGGCCTATTCTGTAACTTTTAACGACAGTGTCGTTATCGTTACGTTGTCGTTGCGCAGGTATAATATATGGTAAAAAAGCTGCGCAATGACAACGTAACGATAACGACACTGTTGCTAAAAGTTACAGAATAGGCCTATTGGCAGCAAATCCGCTATATGTCTTTGCTGCTGTAACAAACGAACTACATCATCAAAACTCGCCACTGATTTCGCGCTCAAGTTTGACTTTTTTCTTCGTTAAAAAAAGGATTAAAAGTATTGGGGGGAGGAGGCGCACCCTCAATAATTTTATTGGGGGGGCAAAAAGTGCTCTGCCCTCCCAAAGTCGGCGCCTATGTGTTATTTTGAGGTTGAGGTCGTTTGCATAGATCGTGTGTGCTGAATTAGCACTGCTGCGGTAACAGTACCGCAAAGGTGTCATCGGGTTACTTGCTTAAACATATGGCACGTAACATTATGACACTTACGGTATTAACTATGTCTGCATTGCCATATGTTTCGTCAGTAGTTTATAATGTGTTTCGTCAGTAACAAGCACACGAGCACATATTTCGGACAAACACATTGTTAAATATTGCAAGAGATATGTATTTTATACAATTTATATATTTTAAAGAATTCCATAACGTAATAATTATTTATGTATTTCTTCAAAATTAATATATAAAAAATATGCTTGGCTGTTTTTTTTAGATAAATACAAATTGCTGCTAAAGTATTATACTATATTATACTAATGTAAAAAATTCACGAGTGAATTAATGTGATAGGGTTTTATAACAATATAAGCTCTTAACCACTTACATTAACCGATACATGCATGCTCATATTTATGCCGCACAAGATTTATTTCATTTTAATATATGTTATCATTATATACGAATCTTTTATGTAACCGACACTTTCTTGCTCTACACGAAAATACACATAAATATACGAAACATTTAGGTACCTTTTTTACTCTCCTTTTTTAGAGTGGCAATCTCACACAACTTCGATTAAATATCTGAAATCGTGTTTAATTCTCTTTCCCACGGTCTTATCTTCCTTTCTCCCATTCGAAAGGATGAATATATATTGTGCCATCCTAAAGGCAGAAAGCGTAAAAAGGTGTAACTAAAAAGAGCAGAATTCACGAGACCGTAGGTCACTGTTGCAGGTTAACGATCCTCGGAGAGAACCGCGGCAAATCGCTACAGTAAATCGCTATCGGAGCCGTTGTAAAGGATACCCCGTGTTAACTTATCCCGATAGGCTGCGGAACGCGTTCAGTGTTAGAGCGGCTGGAATGGCACGCAGCAAGGGGCAACATGAGTTGGAGGAAGCAAGATTAGGGCCGGTGCACCTGCGCCCGGCGCTGGTATAATCGTACATTAAGTGCCTCTAATCCGATAAGAAATTGACTGACAAATCGCCCTACTCCGGCGCTCCCAGACACACGCACGTGTGCGCGTACACATGTATAGCACGAATGCCGCTACGAGCCGGCTGAAAGAGAGAGTAAAACTTAATGTCAGCCGACGCTCCGTCATTCCCAAGGAACTCTCCACGTATTAACTGCGAATCGATTGCGCGTTTTCTCGGCCAGATCAAACGCCAGTTCGTTACGTACAAATTAGAAAACTGGAAGTAATTTCTCAACATATAATTCCGCAGATGTAAAAACAAAAAAAGAAAGAGAAATGTGCGAACGTGCGTGTATTACATGACGCGTGTACTTACACGGTAGAAACACATTCGCCGTACTCAGTTTCGCACGAAGTTATAATTAAGCAGATACCTAAAGCATTTTGCGCTTAACATATTGACTATCGTGACTTCTATTTGAGAATGGCATTTGAAAGGTACAGACGTCACGTTTTGTTCCCTAAAGGCCGAAACGCAATTGAGCAACAACGTGTTCCAGCTGGAGAAAGGAGGTGTTTGATAATAAATACTAGTAGCGAAATAGATTGTCTGTAAAACAGTTATTTCACAGCTACTCGTCGTGGAATAGACCGACCGAGTGCATGATAGACAGTATCAATATCTTGGATTGAGTAAAGAACATATTGCTGCAATCTTGGCGATGGAAAGTGGATCCTACCTTGTTCAGCAGCACCAGTCGGACGGCTTCGACGGGAAAATTCGCCGTGTTACCACACTCGTGTTCGCACTTCCTCACTGATCAATTCGGGTGGTAGCCCTCTCTCGTTTACGCGCGAAACTCCACTGTCACTTTCGCCTAATGGGATGCTCGCCGTCGCGAGCTCACAACTTTTTCCGGCGAATCCCGCCGCTCGCTTCTACTCGCGTGACCTATCCGATCAACTCCGTTTCTTCACATCTACTTAATTATCATCAAACGCTAATGAGCAAAAAAACGAAACGCGTGTTTCTTTAATAAGAGTCCGTTGACTGTTCGATAATATCGTCTCTTTCCTAATCATATAAATTTTTTTGTGTTATATCTAAGTTAATCATCCTCGAAGATGTCCGTCTCGATAATTGAGCACCTCTCCCTCCCAGTCTCCCTGCTAGTCTCTTTTTATATTTCTTTCTCCTCGTTTTTAGTAGCCTATTCGTTCCCTTCCCCTGCTCGTGGAATCCCGCGATCGCGAGGAGAGCCAACCGGGACTCCCGATGACAATCAAGGTGTCACCTTGACGAGGCGCTACTATGTATTGTCGTGCGGTGGGAGTTCGTCAAGAGGGAGATCTCGCGATGGCTCGAGCCTATGGTCTCGGGAGAACTGACAGCGGCCTCCGCTCACCGGAGTAAGGTACACCCTACTACTACTTCACCACTACAGCCTCTAGTGCTACTTCTACTACTACTACTAATGCTAGTCGCGCGCGCGGGATCGCTCTCCCTCTTTCTGCAGTCTTGGCCGACCCGTTCGCTCTCCGGCTAGGTGTATCCCTCGCTATCCCTGTCGTCCTCCTTAACTCTTTCTCTCTCTCTCTCTTTCTCCGTCTCACATCGACACGCACATGCATACTCTTCCCTTTTCTCTCTCTTTCTCTCTCTTTTGTTCGCTTCGTTTGCGCCAATTTACCTTCGTTTTCTCTCGGCACTACTCGACCGACCGACTGAACGTCCTTACCACACGCGAATGGCGCACCCACATGAGCTCGCCTCGGTCTCGTCGCTCGTGTTCGCACGCCGGCACCGGCGACGTGTGGAAGCCGAGGCACGCGTGTACGCGCATCCCGCGCGGCGTGTAAAGAACGCCGGGGATGCTGCGGTAGAGACTACTATGTCGTCAGTGTCTACCGCCGCGGCCGCCGCTGCAGCCGCTGCCGCGGACCGTAAAGACGGCTCTCGTGGGACCGGCAGGTTGCACCGCGCCTTTTCACACTCTTTTTTCGTGATGCCGTCGATGGTATCTATTGACGGCTGACCCCATAGCTGTAATGGACCCTTCGCACCTAACTGAAAACGTATTCTGACAAATTTAAGTAAACTGAAGAAGTACAATTAAATACAGCTAGCTTGTTTAACATCTGATGGACTTTGATTTTTTGGCAACTCTCACATAGAACACGTTTATAGTGAATGTTTGATTTAACGAATATTTTTTCGGCAGTTTAGCCAAATAATAAAATAGATTTAAAATGGCCTCGACGAAAACATTTTAATGCAATTGTATTGTGAACATGGAAACTAATCAAATACAATTAAATGCAGTCAATTATAATGCACAGTTCTTATCTATATAATTTTAAGTCTTCATCGACGATGAGTCAAGATTAGTGTGAAAGTTTTGACGAAAACTTGTTCTGACAGAGATTCGTACAAAATAAAAAAGTTAAGCAAATAAATTAAAATACCTAAAGTTGATTATACATGCGCGTGTCATATGTAATTATTTAAAACATTCTGCTATCTCACTAGCCGTAAGCTAGAATTATATTAAATGTTTGATATAAAAATTCATCTCGATCAATTTGTGTTAAAAAATATCAGCCTAGGTCAAATCAAGTATAAAATAGGATTAGCTATTGAATGTATTTGATCAGTTTTAATATTTTCATACCTTATTATAGCTCTGGATTAGAATTATAGCCCATATTCAGTATAGAATAAATTCAGTCTGACTGATCCGTGCCATATGCCAGGGTTAATTAAATATATTGAAATATTGTAAAATTAATTATAGCCCACATGTCACATGTTAAATCTATTAAGTGTTAACTTTATTAAGTTAGAAGCATTTGTAATGCTTCTAACTTAATAAAGTTTTTATGCATATAAATTTGAGAATCCTCATTCTTCTTTTTCGTATATATATAGATTGAGTTATACTTCGTAACTATTTTTGCTCAAAACTACTCTCTATACTGTCAATCACAAAAAAGTGTGTATACACGGAAAAAACAATAAGGTTGCCACAACCACAATAATAGTAACATTTGGTACAGCCACGTCCTGTGGTTGTCACATTGACATTGTTTTGTGTAGTGCATCTATATATGTTTGTCTCAACATTCACTATGTTTGCTGTACCAAATGCATATAGTTGCCTTCACATCAATGTGGTTGTCACAACCACAGGACGTGGCTGTACCAAATGTTACTATTATTGTGGTTGTGGCAACCTTACTGTTTTTTCCGTGTAAGAATGTGTGTCGTGTATAGATATATTGTGAGTGTCCGCAAAATGTTGAGCTCGGATCCTTGAGTTTGTTAAGTCCAAATAATTGTGCAGATCAGTCATCCCTGCAAGAATGTACAATTTTTTATTTATTAAATTTATTACAACGTGCTGAATAATTTTGTAATCTTAGACAGCTTTAGAGTTATAATGATGTCGTAACCGATCAAATGCGGTGAGCTAAGCTGAAATTATGGTAGTGCAGAATCTGATCATATGACAAGCACGTTATAATCACGTTATAATCACGTTATAATCACGTATAATTATTTTACATTGTTTGGTTCTCACGAATTGGGTAGAGATTTTTGCCGGAACGTGATACGTTACGTAAGCCCTCATTGACGCCGAAGCGAAAACGAAATGTGCACATTTGGTAGCTTTAAGTTGCAACGATACTTTCAACAAAAAACCACAAATCGCAGCCGGTGAAACTATAGTTGCAGACACGCCTTGCGGTCACAAGAATATCAGGGTGTGACGAGGATAAACGCGGTAGTCAGCGTATGCCTGTGTCTATTTCGAGTAGTCATTATTACTATGATTGTATGCTGCAACCGGTTAAGACGTTCAGCAGAGCATTAAGCTACATTGTCGTTAATGTTTCGAGAAGAGGAGTAAAAGGAACCGCATACTTTCGACAACTTGTTTTTTCGACAAAACGCAATATTAATTTAGGAACTGTGTATAATATAATAATATTTTTGTATGTCAAATAAGCCTATGTTATTTTTTTTTAAATGAGAAGAAAAGCAAAATTTTGTACTTTCTCATCACAATAATATCATTAAATTAAAAAATTGGACAGTAATAAATAATAAATTAAATGGGATAAATTTTCGATCTACGGATAATCAATGATTCAATAAGATTAATGTTGTCAGAATTTGGTTTTGTTAACGAAATTATGGCTATTTCTTTATTACTATGTAAAAATCCATGAGCAAAGAACTATGTAAGGTAAATAAATTTGCAATAAAACGACTGCAAAAAATAGTTGAATAAAATTTCATAGTTTGCCACCCAGTAAAGATGTCTTAAGACACGCTTCTTTGGCGAGACGCGAAGCGCTTGTGATTACGCTCATTATCGCAGCATCACATCTGAGCGTAATCTCGAATATAATTGCGGACACCTGACGAGAGCAGTTTCAGCAAGGGCGATTGCGTACTTGGTGCGCCACGCGCTAAGATAATTAAGTAAATCGCTTGCGGCGAAATAAGATCGAAACGCTTATTTTAATTCGTCACGTAATTTTAATCGATTATATATTTATTATTGTATCTGGCTCCATAAATTAGTCACAATGTTACTTGCCAAGATTTTTCGCATAAATTTAATTTTCTTCCGCGTTATAATTAAATTTTTTCGTTACGCTTTACGATCTAAATTGATAATGATTAGTTGTGTTAAAACCATTACTCGTCAATAAAGCATTTTATACCCAGACTTTTATAGAAATGTTATTTATAACTTCCAGTTGATAGATTGGAGGAAATTATCAGGGTTGGGAAGTAACGCGTTACTCGTAACGCTGTTACAGTTCCTTTTAGTAATAAATTGGTAACGACATTATATTTTTTTATTAGTAACGATAACACAATTCTTTTTGGCAACGAATATCATCGTTACTTTGCGTACGTATACATATGTATGAAATATACGCAAGCGAAATCTGAAAAAGGAAGCATTATCATATTGCGATTAACTACAACCATTCACAGATTTTGTGTTGAATCGATCAATTAGTAACGCAGGCAATCGGAAATTGTAACAACTTATTACTTTTTGAGTAACAATTACGGTAATAAATTACTTTTTCCAACAGGTAACGAGTTACTTTTCAAAAGTAACTTTCCCAACTCTGGAAATTATTATCAATGACATTATTAGGATTATAAAACATGATACTGAAAGACATGTGCATCCTGAATAGCGAAGGGAGCAATAATTCAGCAGTGCATCGAGACCGACAAAATCAAATCGTCGAAACAGTCATTCGAAAGCCAAGTCCATTACACGGTTTCCACGTTCGTGAGTTAGATTTAGGTGGATCTTGCAAATGAGCCTCCACCGTACACTTGCCGTTTTGTTTCCTGGGTCATAAATATGCTCGCGAGGTGAACGAAACGGTTGGACGAGAGTGAGCGAGGGAAAAAGAGAAAGGGAGACATGCGGAGATCAGGAGTCCCGCAGGAGAAGGGAAGGGAAAGGGGGAGGGTTGGTCCCCCTCGAGGGGGACGGTGCAACATCGTATTTTCTGTTCGTTCATGCGGAATCGGCATGTCGTAGATATCGTTCGCGACCTTCCTCTCCCGGTGGCGGAGTCCGGGCTCGGCTTCGGTTAACGGTGTACCGTGTCGACGCTGTTCTCTTCTCGGTTCACGAAGTAAGGACGCGGCGTCACGGGCCTTTTACGGCGTGCACGCTAAATCGTCGGAATATGTACCAATAGGAAGACGATGGCTGGTATAACAACGGCGGATGCCGCCGCAAACGCACGCGCGCGCGCGCTGCAAAAGAAGCCGTTCATTATGCACCGCTGCGGCGATGGCAGCGACGATTGCATCTCGCGAATATGTGTATCGGCGAGGAGATACGCGCAACGATGCAACGCCGGCGGGAGGGCGAGTAAGTGAGAATTGCACGCGGCGCGACTTATCACCGAGGCGCGCTTTCGCGCTCGCTGCGACAACCCGTTAGCACTGCGCTTCCAATTTTCCTCGAATCATAAGCATATAACGTGCAAACAAAATATTATATGAAATATAGACATAATAAGTATACGTTGTATTACCAAAACACTAAACTACGTTTCGAGTAAATGATTATGGCAATCGGGCACATTTTTGTGCAACCAATCGATTGACTCTAAACTTGGCACAGACACTCCTTACCGCCTCTAAAGACGTCCAGTAATTGTCACTTAGTGAACAAATTGGTCCAAGGTACCTAAAATGCCCAAAAACCAGATTTGGACGACACTGTCCCAGGACAAGTTTGGAGAACAGTGCATGTCTACGAGGGATCTCGTA
>NJRQ01000210.1:0-19667 GCA_003063805.1 Aphaenogaster ashmeadi | reverse complement strand
AAAAAAAAGCAACGCGATATCTCAAAAATTGCGGAAGTTGGAGCAACCACGGACATGAAATTCGTTACATACACACATACACACACACACACATACACACACACACGGACATTTTGTATTAATGTATTTTTACGAGGTTTTAGAACATTCTAAACACTTTGGCATTAAGAACTGAAAAAAAACTTTTTTCACGAAAACAAAGCTTCCTCTATGAGGAAGCAAAATTATGGAACTTGTAATGTGCAGTTATATACTTTTTTGAAAAGCAACCATGTGTTTTTCTCACATCAATTGGTTCATCCCACTATTCTACGCATCTATTGGAATGCTTCCATGCAACCGATTGTCTACCTCATAAGCGGTCTGATCAAGGATGCATAGATCTTTAAGGATGCATCGAAGGATACGAGTCTCTTAACAAAAATTGATTCTCTTGGTGAGACGTATCATCTCCTAAAGTTTGTCCTATAGGTCCTGAAACACCCTGTATATGTACAGGGTGTCCCAAAATCTCCGTATTTCCTTTTAAAAGCGTATTCTTTGAAACTTTTCAGACGGAAATCCTAATACAAAAGTGTCGAAGCTGTAATAGTTTTTAAATTATTAGCGATTAATGTTTACGAATTACAGAGCTGACATTTCGCGCGTTCAGGCATGATGATATGACAAGTGGTAAAGGTGCTACCATCGAAATTATCATACAAATAAGCAATGATATTTTTATTAAGAAATTGTTTCTGCTTCTATACGGAACTTATTTGTACATTACATACGTATAATTACTATCGGAACATAATATCACAAAATATCAATCAATAGCGAGATATCACGACATGTGTCAGCTGTCAAAATAAATTCATTACCATATTTATTTACCTCGTATGGTAAAAATTTTTGTAGTAATATCGTTTGATTAGCTATTTTTTGTCTTGATGTGAAAAAGATTGAATATGTTGATAAAGTAAAGCTGAAACATGTGTGTCTCGAAGTTTGATTAATAAAACCTCTACAACTCAAAGTAAATAAATTTTCACCTTGTTTGTTTTTTGTTTTAATTTATTTCCCTTTAGACTGGTTACTTGACATTATTGTTTATCTAATATGACTTCTCTAATGACTTTTCATTGTTGCTAACTTTAATTTATTCAACCGTTTCTCGTTAAGATATTCAGACGTGCTTCTTAACACGTAAGAATTTTAATTGACTATATTTTATCGATTTATAACTTATTATTTTATATATTTTTCATATTTATTGTTAATTTATTGTAACTCGAATTATTTTCTGTTCCCTTGAGATTCGAGTTAGCAAGTCTCGACTTATATTTTTTAAAAATATAATTATAATAATTATCGTAATAATAAATTTGTGTAATTACGTTCATCGTTCTAACCGTACAAAAGTATAATATATTTTATGACGAGTAATTAGAATAATTATCTCTTTTATTATGATTCTTCATATATTTATATTTTTTAAAAATTAATAAGTATATGAAAATGGGAAGATACGAATTAATATGGTGAGGTTCCCCCATGTCTACGCTTATGTGAGAACGACTTTATAATTTGGCTTATGTCGCAATTTGGTTTATATGGAGGTGGTACGGATATATATGACGTTGATATCGAGTCGCTGTATAGTATGGCATGTTGACACGATCCAGTCAGGATCTGCATTAAAAACATGTTTTTCACAGTTCGTGAGCAGTTTCTTTCGTTTAAAATGTTACCGTCGATTGTGCACGTTCTATTATTTTTTGTGACAAGGATAAAGCACGGCCAATCGTTGTGTTCTTGTAAATACGTTTTCTTCACATATTTTTACACAAACATCGAGAATATCATATTAATATTGTGCCCATTCTTCAGGTAATCAACCGGATTTAAATTTCGCGACTGGTGTCAACCTGCTCTATTACAAATGGTTTGTATCTACAAAATGTCCAAATAATAATTAGCAATAATAATCAGTGCGAGTGCGCGCTTCTCAGCAATAGTGAAACTCCAGCAACAATCGCCTATCCCATCACAGTGCCACAGACGTTGCTCAATGTATTGGATGATAATAAACGGATAATTTTTTACGTTTATGGATACTTGCAATTTCCGGAGGACGCAAATGTTCGATTAATGATGAAAGGTATAATGTTTACATAAAATAGATAAATGAATAGATCGTTACAAAATTAGCAAGAAACGATGCAAATTAATATATATTGTTATTAGCGCTTTGTTACGGAAGAACGGACAACGTTGTGCTACTCGATTGGAGTAAATACTCTAATGGCACTTACGCGTCCGTTTTCAGAGACGCTGAAAAAGTAGGGAATTTATTCGCACTAAGTATACGATTGCTTGTGGATAGCGGCGTCGACGTATCGAAAATTTACATCATCGCACACTCCATGGGTGCTCACATAGCTGGCTTTGTCGGTAAATGCAATGACTTCAAGATATCTCGCATCACAGGTATATAATTAAATTATCTTTGAGATATGTATGTTTCATTTTCATTTCTAATAGTTTTTGTTATTCTAAATAATTCATTCTGATGTAACGATTATATAATCTATTTTCTATTTATCATGTTAAGGAGAAATTGGCAAGAAATCCGCCAAGAAATATGTAATCTATAGGTTTACACGGTGCGCATAACTCTTGGATTGATTTAAAACGTTCCTTAGTATGAAATTATTGTTTGTAGCATTGGATCCTGCAAATCCTCTTTTTTATCTTCCCGGATGCTACCTCACGCGTAACGATGCGGCGTGGGTCGATGTTATCCACACAGACATGGGTGGATATGGTACTCTAACATCTATGGGAACAGCGGACTATTATGTGAACGGTGGAACTCGTCCTCAACCCGGTTGCAAATTCATTGGCATACCGTTAAGCGACACTGGTAATAATAATTAACGCAACTAAATATAGCATTGTCAACTCTTTGCAGTGTAAATTAATTTCATTAGATTAGTCATTGTTCAATATTTATTTAATTATGTTAATATTCATTGCTTAACATATTATAAGTAATTATTGATAGAATATTAAAGGAATTTTAAATTGAAAATTGTAAAGATATTTTATTGACTGTAATTATTTTTATTATTTTGAGTGTTTGAGAAATTATACCGAGAATTGTTTAAAATAATTATGCCAAATGCATCTTGATATAAAATTGCAGAGTCAATTATCAATGCTTTGCTCTAATTGTGTTTTTATGTTGCCGCTAGATCTCTGCAGTCATCAGAAATCAGTCGTGCTATATGCAGAATCGAAACAGCGCCCTATCAAATTTGTTGCAAAGGAGTGTTCTTCCTATTTTCATTATAGATTAAATGATTGCTATAAGATTTGTCAAATTAGTATTGGATATACAGCAGCAGACATGTAAGATAATATTTAACATTTTACTTAATTATTTCGTATAAGTAAACAAATTGTTTTTATATAGTTATAAAAAACATTAATCTTTAACATTTTTTTGCAGACGCGGATCATATTACTTTTATACCACATAGTACGATTATTTTATCGTATTCAATATATTAACGAAGATTTGTAGAAAATGTAATAAAAATACACTGATTCTGTATGTATTGAGTGTCCCAGATTTACCGAGTCATTTTTTTATTCTACAAATTCTTTGAAAACTATATGATTGAAATCAAATCTTCTGAATAAAAAACGTATATTTCTTAAATTATAGTTAAAAATAGAAAGTAATTCAAAGAAATGCAAATGATCAGATAAAATCTTATCTCTTTTTTATTTTAAGTAGACATTTTTAAAATTAGTATTGAAAGTATTTTTTTCTTGAAAATTGGAAACACTTTCAATAAATGATTTCTTTCAATATTTTTTAAGAGACAAAGAGAAAGAGAGAGAGATTCTAAAAATTAGATAAAAAATAAAAATAATTTAATAGAATAAATAAAATATAATTAACGAAATCTGTGACACTCTGTATATTTATAGTGCTTTCGGAATAGTTGTGACTATAATATCGCGATAAATTTGCATATATAATTTAATAATTTTAGTAATAAATTATTTTTCTTGTATTAATATCAATATTATCATCTTTAATAATTTGTTTTATATAACTACCTCATAAAACTTAAAGTTGTTTGATTATTCTGGAAAAGAAATGGCTTCAATAGTACAAAGTAAATTGTTTTCTATAATAGAAACGCATGTCACGTAGAATAATGAAATTAGTTATATTAATGAAAGAAAATGTGATTGTGTGTATTATTATGCAAAATATTAAATAAATTATTTTAACTACAGTAAACCCTCGTTAACACGAACTCGATGGGACCGGGATTTGAGTTCGTGTTAACTGGGTGTTCGGGTTAACCGAGGAAATCTTGCCCTGTACAACTCTGCCGGGACCCAAATTTTATTTCGGATTAACCGAATGTCGTGTTAACCGGATTCGTGTTAACGAGGGTTTACTGTATATGTATATTTTGGAGGTTAATTAAAATAAAAAATCCCAACAGAAATATATCAAAATTTACGATAGTTTCAGGATTATAAACGAATCAAGTTAAACATTAATATCGAGTGGGAAATTTGCGCTTGCGTTGTAATTATGCGTGTGTGCAATACGCATTCCGATTACTCGTGTTAACTTTCACAGCTTAGCTAATATAGATTTTTATTGCTGAACAGGTTTGTTTTTTTAGTTCGTTATATGTCAATCTTGCGTAGATTGTAGCAATCATTAAAGCGAGATTTACATTTGTCATCGTGTTCAGTACTTCTAAGAAGTTCAAGGTTTTTTGATATTTGATTTTATTCGCACTATTTTAAACAGGATATGTGAAATGTGCAATAATCAGAGTTGGGAAGTAACGCATTACTTGTAACGCCCTTATCGTTACCGTTACTTTTTATAGTAACGATTTGGTAATTACGTTTTACACAGATTTGCGAATTTCATCCAAATTATTAAAAAAATAAAATAAGAAAATAAGATTGCTGAGTTTAGCCTAGCTGCATAAAATATATTGATAGAAAAATACCGGCGCATCGATAGGCGGTATAATCTGTATAATAGTACCGACCACGAGATAGCCGCAGGCACCAAGGCTACTATCTCTTACAAGAATCCCTCATGTTTATGTTAATAACGGGCCTAATTTCATGCCAGATCATAAAATAGAACGACACGACTTCAGCGATCGGCAACTAGACACCTGCGCTAACATATTTGTGCTTCTTTGGGACAGACTATTCGACAGTTTCGATATTATTCGAAGCACTTGTCGCAATCTCTGTTCTTTAATGACAAATATGAGGAAAAACAATAGCACAATCTATACAATAAATGTAATATTCTAAAAAGAATATATGTATTAATATTTATTACATAATTTATCGATATTTTATCGACTATTTATAAATAATTATAAAGTTGTGTGGAAATCGTATATTTAACGGGGCAGGATATTATGAGTCGTATGTGCGGATTAACCCGTTATATTATTAGTATAATTACTTTTCTCGTTATGCGCATTTCTCAGCCAGTCGCTAAATCCGCTGTCGCATACGCAATGCGGCTCATAAACACACTCGGCGCTCTCAGCAAGAGATATCGTCACTAATCCCGGCTTAATGAGAGCCCTAACGGGGGACTTTGATTACTGGCGAGCGACGCGTATTAGAATCAAGTGAATCGATAAAATAAGTTGCGGTGGCTGAATGATATGTCGCTTTCTCTGAGATAATTTATAGAGTGGAACAAAGCGTATCCCTTGCGCGATTTTTGTGCGATCATATTTTTGTCGTTATATGTATGCGTGGTATGTCATGCACGCGAAAAATGCATCGGAATGTAAACAAGTTACTGTTGACAAGTGCCTACTGCTACAAGTGCCTACTGCCTACTGTTGACAAGTGCCTGTCCTCGATCATTTAATCGATATATGTTAAGATTTTATTCGAGATTTCACCGTAGATTTCAAGGATCATTCATAAATTTTGTTCTGCTTTCAAAGATGAGCATTTATTGTTGCTGCATGAATGATAAATTAGCCACGATATTATCATAGAAATATCGTATAATGTTGCTATAAATTTAATATTGTCACACTGCAATATAGTATAAAATTATTATTTATTTTATTGCTCTCTATAAGAGCAACAAAACTAATTAATTTTTACTTTTTTATTGTTAAAAAAAAAGATTATTAATTTAAGCTCATAGATTTACTGGCAGAGGAAATAGGTATATATAATAATATATATAATAATTTAAAATTAAAAGAAAACTTTAAATTCTAATGTGATGTCTAAACTTAATCACGATAATTGTACCAGACGATGTAAATTGCACCAACGCAATTCTTAGAAGACGCATTTACGTATGTAGAAGAGTAAAAGTATCGGTTTCTCCGAATATTTTCCGGCATTGAAAACAAATAGCGTGTCTACCATCCTGTCTGCCGCGATTAAATCGTCCGTTGCCTTTGTTTCGAATTCATAAATGGCACTTCCGCCCACATCCTGCACGCAGGAACTATGAACCAATTTGGTCGATTGACGCACGAGTGGCCGATTATAATTTCATATCGAACGCTGGCCGTCATGAATAATAGATATAGATTGTTTCCATCCCTGATACTCGTCGACCGAACCTCTCCCATCGCGAGTGCTCGCTCGCATTCCGCAGATTTCTTACGTCCCCAAAAGGTATCCCGTAAACGTAAATGAGCGTTGCATTTATGAAAGTTGAAGGCATTTACGGAATGATGTATATATTCAAATGCACAATTAAAATCGCGGAATCGAAGATACTAATATCAGAGGTTTAATAATATTGTTACTGTCAAAATATCGACAGTAGATGTGGCCTTGATTTCTCCTTAATCTGATCGTGTTGAAGAAATCTTTGATGTAAAAATTTCTCGCGTTTGCCGTTTGTTTTGTTTCCAACCAATCAATTTACCAATTAGTCGCTTGATACGGAAAACGAACAGCATATAGTTTGATTCTCTCTCTCTCCCCCTCCCCCCTCTCTCGCTATGCTTACAAGCTTGTCTTTTCGTATTCGTCCGGGGTTGCCCCGCGTCGATTCTCGCCGAGAGCGTCGCGTGCAGCGGCAAGTTAACTGCATCGTTGTAAAGCAGATTTCATTTAAAGCGGCACAACGGAGGCGGAAAGGCCGTAAGAAAAAGAAGAGGTACACAGAGAACGCATGTGGCCCGGCTATGTAATTTTCATTCGCACTCGTGGCTACGTTTAGCCGCGACCGGGCAACGCTTAATGGAATACCTATACAGGGTGATTCACGGTTAAGTTGAGAAACTATGCATGCAAATCCCGAGTAAAGATGAAAAAAATATGAGTAAATGCATAGTTTTGAGTTCAAAGGGAGCTACGTTATTTAAATACAATGAATTTTTCCTGATGTCAAATTTTCTTTTCTTCCTTATTGATATATAAAAGGACATATTTATTGTCTTACAAACATTTGGTATAAAAATAATAATTTATTTTTGGGTAGTTTTTTAGTAGATCTTTTAGATCGATGAATTTATAGCAACATATGGTTTTAACATACGGTTGCTTAGAACTTTAAAAATTGAGAATCTCCTAATTGCCCAATTTATTTGTACTTTTAGTAACAATAGAGGAAGATCCTATAATTAAAATATTATGTTTAATTAAACATTATATAGAAGATTAAAACGTTTTTAATATTAGTCCAATAATCAAGAGCCCTAAATTTTTATTTTTAAACGTCAGCTATCTTGATTTATTTTAATCCTAAATGATTACCAAAATTTGATCGTTTCTCTGGATTTCTTTCTCTTATGTCCATTTCTACCAATGTAGATTAACTTTAATCTCGGTTTAATTTTCTCTTTATCTTTTTCTAATTCTTAGAACTAGAAAAAGATTGGTAGAAATATTGGTAGAAATGGACATTAGTTTATCACTCTTGATTATCAATTTTTAAGCAAAAGTTTTCGATCCAACCGTGTATCATCCTGTAGAAAGATTCGATCAACCAGAGTACTGGCGAAAGGAGGCGGGACGGTTTCAAGTTGGGAGCGACCGGATGTTCTTTTCGACTTTAGTATCATTGGCGGCAAATTAAAAGCCGGCCCTCAAAGGTCGAGATTGTGAGAGCGGTGTGTTGTGCACGCAAACGAATTCTAAGCCGATGAAGTGCACTTGGTGAACGAATACGCGCGAGATGCCCGCGGCGTCGTTATTCTCAACGCAGCGCTAAATGCAGCTGTCTGATCCGGGTGCCTTGTTAACCTCGAACTTCCATCTCCGTTTCCGTCGAATAAAATCAGACTTAGCGTAAATGCGCGGTTAAATAGAAATGGCATTATCAACCTTGAACGTTGATATAAAGCGAGAGAATGTTTTAAAGATGACTTACATAATTTTAATTTAATATTTCTTTATTTTTATCGAATTTTATATATAGTTATTGTATAATATGTTTCACATATAGCTAAAGAATTATTTTATTTTTAATAATTATTTTGGTCTCGTTAAAATTGTTTTTTAATTATAAAGAATAATTACGCTACCGCGTATACGTGTATGTGCCCGCGCACATAAAATCCTAAATTTTATAATTATGAATTGTCTTAATGATGTAGATCCATTGTTTTGATATATAAAAGAAATGTAATAGTTTGTTAATCATAAAAACCAAAAATGATATAGCAAAGATTGTCCGTGGCCTTGAGATAGAATATGACAGAATAAAATCAGAATTTTCTTTTACATTGCACTCGTCTCGTAATGAAGATCGTGTCGAACATCTGTTATAATAAGCTCGATATATCACACGTTGTACGAAGATCACCCCCTCGTGATTTATTACACATTATACCTGAGCATTATCGGACTGCGCATCGCGCGGCTTCAACGCGGCGCCTCACATGACGTCCATCAAGAAGCGATAATTAAAAAGAAGAGGGTTTAAATCGCCTGGACGTGCACGAGATCGGCCATCTGCTTCGCGCGATTAGAATAAGAATGGCGTAAGTCATGCTTACTATGAAATTTTGCTATCGAAGCGTGGAGGAATCGAGTTAAGGATCGTATTCGTAACTTTGCATCCGCTTAATTTCTAGCAATTGAAAAATGAGAGTCAAACAACTTTTTGGAGAAATTATCCAGCGAAATCTTCTATTATCTTTATTATATTCTTATAATCTCTTTTACTGTATAATGTTAAAAATCCCTGAAAACTATCTTGATAATCAAATTTTGAATCCAAATTTTTCAGAGATCTACTTAAATATAAATAAGTAATATAATAAATTTTTTATCTAACTTTTAAAATAAATATTTAATTGTCCATAGTTTACTATAAAATTTTATAAGCGCTCTTATATTTTAGTTTAAAAAATTTCTGCTCGGATTTAGCAAAAAAAATTACTCGTTAAAGTTTTAAAACTAAACGACACTTTTTATAAACAAAACTACGGACTTAAAACATTCTTGAAATTCGTTTGAATCTACTTATTTTCAAAGATTCTTTTAACACTACACGTGTGATTCAAAATGGTTAGACATGCTTTTCCTTCATTCATGCGATCGTCGTTGACATAATTGCCAGACGAGGAGTGTGAAAGAGAGAGAAAGAGAGTTCTCCATTGCGCCGCACACAATAATGCACTTTGACTCCGATGCGCTACCATCGCGACTAGAGGATTGAACGAGAGTCCGCTGCAACCGAGAGAGAGGCTGGCCTCTTCTCTCCAGAGGGCATATTTCTTTGATCTCGATTTTTGTCCCGCCTCGCCACCCCTTTCACCTCTCTCTTCCCCTTACCAGCGAAGAGCTCAAGACCGGTTAATCCAGATTAACTTTGAGCTCGAGCACATACATACGCGGCAGTGCGCGTATCGTACATATTGATAGATATACAAAGAGTAAAAGTTTCATGTGTATCTAGACAGATTCGCGGGGGCTTTCACTGCTCGTGGAAAGTCTTTTCTTACAATCTCATAATTTTTTACGAAAAAGCTTTAATTGCGTTTACTTATTAAAGAGATCATCAACATTGCGATGTATGAAAATGGTTGCACTGGTTGCACATATTTTATTGCCAGAATTTTGGACTCGGTAGCAATTGATCCATTATTAATACTATATGATCTATGTTTGAGCTTATATTTTGATAATATATAGATAACAATTATTAATAAGAGTAAATTAAATAAAAAATTTTTCATATATGAAAAGACTATGTTATAGATATCACATTAGTCAATTTTATAATATATAATCTATATATATATATATATATATATATATATAATCTATATATATATATATATATATATAATATATATGCCAATTATGTATATGACGTTATTATAATTAAATTACATTATATAGACATTATATATTCATTATAAAACAATATTCCTTTTCGACCACTCTTTATCTAGTGTTGCGCGACAATCTATTATGAAAGCAAATTCTTCTATAATTTTAGTGGTTGGTTGGAAATAACTTTTTATTATATTCCTATTATTAAAATTAAAATAAATTAAACACAAATTATATACATTTATTTATAGACATCTTGCTTTCTTCATTTCATTTAGAAGTGTTTTACTACGTACACGCATAAAAAAGATTGAAAAACACGATTATGGACGACGTCCTCGAACGCAACTCCGTACTTCGCAAATTGGTTGCATGCATCGCGCGTCACCCACGGATGCATCAATTTCTGCATCCCTGACCCGAGTTTTGCACCAAATGACGAACATTGTAACGCTCAATGCGCTTTAACGAGAATACGTGTGCGACGGTTGGCCGCGAGGGTAGGATACTTTACGTACAGGTCCTTGGAAGCCGGTAACGCGATTACGCGAGATCCCGGCGAGATCCGATCTCGACGACGGGATTAAAGGCAATCGCGATGCGATCGAGAACCGCCATTGGGTAATAAATGCGGCACATAATGAACCGCCTTTATCTAGCGAACTCGTTGAAAGCCGCCGCCGTTCGTGAATGTAAATTTATTCTCCGTGCGTAACACTGTTGCGTTTTGCCCCCAAGGATAGCGCAAGTACGGCGGAATCTCGATTACATTGGACACACTACAATGTCCAGCCGCTGAATGAAACGTATTACTATTCTAAAATTTTGTTGCGCCGTATCATAGAACTTTTTGCAACGAAATATAAATGATCAGCGGCGAAATGTATTACATAAAATAATAAATTATTACTGAAAATTAACACTAAACCTACCACCGCTGGTCAAATAACCATTTTTAAACTTTTGATTAACACTAAAACTACCATTGCCGGTCAAATGACCGTTTTTCAAAACTTTTGATTAAAAATTCTGCATTCAATGTTATCGCTTTTCCTCAATTGACTTCACGACTTTTTTTTAATATATAATCTGGTTCAATAGAAATAGTATATATATAATTTGTCGGTAGCTTCAGTGTTAAGTAATTATATTAACAATAACATCATGTAAAACATTAAATTATATTCTGTGAGCTACATCAATTTTGCTACATATTGAAAGATAGAAAATATAGTAAATTAAGAAACCATAATGCAACAAATTCAGTTGATTTATATGTAAAATATTATTTCGCCGTTTATTTAATTTTATGATTTTAGCTTTGATGAGAAATTGAAACGTATGAGTCTATAAGCACTATCCAATCGTATGTTCTAATATACAGGGTGTTCTAAAAAAGTACGGTCAAAATTTAGAGAGATATTCCTCACACCTAAAGGATGAAAAAATGTTATATGAACATGGGTGCGGAAACGCTTTTTTCAGGAGTTATGTTGAAAATACTGTTGACTGTATTACTTACACAAGAAACAATTTAGGATTAATCATTGTGGACGACAATCGTTTAATCAGTAGATTTATTTACATTTATTTTTAATGTGATCTTGAGTACGGTTACAACAAATGTTGAAAATCCACCACTCGTCCGAATACAAGAAGCATTGACACGTCGACGCATCGATTCACGGACACGTTCAAATACGCCAGGCGTATAGCGGATTGTCTCGCAGCCTGCAGTGATACGGTCACGAAGATCCTGAATATCACGCACTGGTGTAGCATGTACGATTGTCTTTAAATGTCCCCACAAGTAAAAGAAAAGAAGCTCTAACTCCTGAAAAAAGCGTTTCCGCACCCATGTTCATATAACATTTTTTCATCCTTTAGATGTGAGGAATATCTCCCTAAATTTTGGCCGTACTTTTTTAGAACACCCTGTATACATATATATAGAAAATTTGTTAAACTTTCGTTATATTTGGCTGTAGTAAACTCGTTGTACAGAGATAACAGACGTGAACGCATAAAAGGGACACGCGCATCTGTCAAGTACTAGCAGTGTACCGAGTTTAAACGAGCCCTAGAAGCGCGCATAATTTAGTTGCACTGATATGCATTCATTCGCGAGACACACGCTACTTCTCATGGTGAAACAACGAGCCTGTTCAGGATCACCATCTAGGGATGAACGACGGGGCAATGTAGCTCTCTCGAGTTCTCGGCGGTCACCAAAACCTGTCCGACACTCCGAGTGACTTCGACATTTTTCACGGATCGTCCTCGATAGCGACCCACGCGCGCGAGCTACGTCCAGTTCTCGAAGTGGACCTTTTCCAAGGTCAGTGACGTGTGGGCCGCTAGAGAGAGTACTGACGAAGTGCACTTTGTTGCGAAAGCACTTACGAACGTCGCGCACGTCGCGTGACGTTTTGACATCGCGACGCGAATGCAATCTCCGGCTTGTGACGAGATTTTTCGCGTTAAACGACCGTTTCATAAAAATTGTGTCATTTCATACAGTCGGCTTAACGGTCAATGCATTCTATGCGGTGACATGATGACATATCCTCTTAAGATATACGTAGCTTTAAAAAAAATTTATGTAGATAATATCATATATTGTAAGATTTTGAACATTCAATTATTTACTGATAATTAAAGGGCAAATCAGATTTCTTTTTAAGTTGAATTAAAGTTGGTTTTAAAAAATGTTGGAAACGACAATAAATACATAATTTTTAATATTTATGATTGTTTGCTCCTAATTAAATTATTATAAATCAAAAGCTTTTAAAATTATCTTGTACATTTAAAAGTAAAAATGGTAAATTTTATTATACATATAACTTGTGTCATCAATCAAAATATTTTCATAAATACGGAAATCAGTCAATAATTCGTTAATTTATGAATACTTTAAATAAGTACAAAAAGAAGGGAAACTCTTTTCTTTTAATTTATCTATAACTATAACTTTTTGCATAAATCAACCATAGTTGCATAAATCAACATAATAGTTGACTTTTATAGATTTTTTGTCGCTGAAAACGAATCCGTCAATGAAATTGCCTTATCACGTTTTAGCTCAAAAATACCCAAAAATGCTATTTTTGGCACTTTTAAGTTCAATTTTCTCAAAAACGTCACGTGATAAAGCAATTTCACTTGCGGATTCGTTTTCAGCGACGAAAAATCCATAAGCATTATCTTGTTTGGTTCGTGGTCTAAAAAAAAGTTTAAATTTGTCGGACAGTGTAATCTATATAGATAAAATTATTCTTTGGACGATTTATCTTTTCACTGGAAAAACCTTCAATTTTCTTTAAATATTCAAAGATTAACATCCGATGCTACAAACGAAAACGAAACCCTCATATATGTATTTACGATTAGAAACTTGGAAGCAAGAAAATTAAATGCAATTGGAATCGATTCTCCAACACGTTGGCTAAATCACCCTAACGTGATTCGAGTGTGTTCATGCGATTATGCAAATCCGCGACACGCGCGACGAGGTCGGTCTGCGCTGATGCGCGTGTTCCCGGTCATTGATTAAATTATGATCTGGATCGTAACGCACGTCCAGCGCGGTGGACGATCGAGCCGGATCGCAGTCGGGGCTAGAAGGGCGTTAATTAAATCCAACGCGGCTCAGATTTGCGCGGACGCGCGCGTCCGGCCACGGGCGTGTGGAGTGCACGACGGCGTCTGTCAGGCGCGAAGCGCGATGCGCTCTGTATAAGGCGTCGTTCCCGATATTAATGATGGCAACGCATCGCTGGTAATGAACACATGCGCGACCTGTCCCGCCCACGTGCGAGAGTGGCAACGGATTATCCGGACGGCTCCGCGCCGTAACGCGCGGACGACTGCTCTCGCGCGGATTTGCATGGCGAAGCCGGCCGTCTGCCTGAGTGAAGATTCGTCTGTCCATCCATGATGTAAAAAGAAAGGTGTAATAATGGCGCATAATGGCGGCCGAGTATTGAATTTGTGGGCAAAATCTGATTGGGCTATTCGCATTTGGCCAATTCTGATTGGTCCTCTACTGCGTTGTGGGCAAAATCTGATTGGCCTCTACTGCGCATCCACGGGAATGATTCACCTTTCTTTTTACATCATGTGTCCATCCATGGGCATCCATGAGGGGGGGGGGGGCAAGGGGGGCATATCCCGCCCTGGATTTTAATTTTTTCAATTTAGAATGATTTTATGATTAACAACCAGATATTTTTTTGTTTAAAATTTATACAATTAAAAATAAAAATTTGCATAAATATTTCTTTAAAAAATATTATTTGAAAATACGTTCGTTTGGCACTCCTAAGTATATTACACTTCTAATTGTAAGTATATTTTTTACACTCTGCCCCTCCCCCTCTTAAAAAAAGTTGTAAGGGCGCCCATGTGTTCATCCCGAGAGACTCTGAACCGTTTCGACTTTGCACTATAAAGTTATCGATGAGTTGTTTGAGCGACGCAATCGGTGATATAATGAGAAGAAATAGAAGTTTTTTATTTTACCGTTGGGCAGCCGACTGAGAAGATACGAGAGCTATTTTTTTTCAATCTTCGATAAAGTAGGAATCAAAAATAAAATTGAATACGAAACATTTATTAGGGGAGAGTAGCCTAATTTAAACCGCCTCCTAATTTGGACCGCCCCATTTATTACCTTTGTGGGTGTAAAGTACTGACATTTAACGCCAAAACCTATAGGGCGATCCAAATTAGGAGGCGGTTCAAATTAGGCTACTCTCCCCTATATAGAAAATTTAAATACATCTCTCAGCTACTTTTCTACATAATCGCCATTTCGATTAAGGCACTTATCATACTGTGGCGCGAGTTTTCCTATGCCCTCCTCAAAGAAGGCTGCCGCCTGGTCACTCAGCCAACCGTTCACGTCGATGCGTCCTTCTTTAAACTTTCTGCACCATTCTCGCATACAGCCGCCGCTCATAAACTTGTTGCCATAAATATTTAACTCATCCGACGATGAATTTCGACTGCATTATGCCCTTCAGCCAGAAGAAAACGAATTACGGCGCGCAGTTCACACTTGGCGCTTCGATTATATTGGACATATTTACACGCTTGCTACTCAACGATACCTGAATGGAATAGTTTACCTAGCGGGGTGTGTGGTAGGGTAAAGTCCATTGAACAGCGCTGCATCATCTCCATTTCGGTATTGCACGTGTTCTTATCTGGTGATTTATCGGAGATTGAAAAAAATAGCGCTTATACATACATATATAACTTCATATACTTGATATATGATGATGTAATCGCAAAAAACAAAATGGAGACTCTTGAAAGGAAACAGACTATGAAAATATATCGTAATATCACAATTGGATAATTAGAAAAAAATAATTTTTTATTTATACATCTATACTAATATTTGTAATAAAAAAAATATAATATGGATTTATTGACACTTTTATATATTGCTTCAATATTTCACTAATTCCCAGATAGGGCGTGTGTAAAATTAATTAATTTTTACTATAATTGCAAAACGATAATATGTAGAAGCGCTAAAAATGAAATAAAATCTTCTATTATGCTCGTATAAAGAGATTCAGTATAAACAAGTAGATCGTGTGAATCGCAAAAGTTATGTACGAGATTTAGGACATAAAATTTTAAACTTATATTGTAAACTTAACGATCAATGCTACGCTTTTTAAGCAGTAATTAAGTATGATTAAGCAATAATCATGCAATAATTAACGAACGACGCAACTGGGATTTGTTAGTACCATATCGAACACGTACCACGTCCTTTTTCTTTTTATAGTTTTATAGTTTCTTTCTATATTATAGTTACTATAACAAGATTTAAGTTATTTAATTTAGATTTACTATCTATTATATCATTTACATTAATAGTATATGAACCTGCAATGAAAATAATATTATTTAATATAAATTGTTTATTTGGCGAAGATATACATTTAAATCTATAAATTGTCTTTTATAGTTAAAGAAGATTTAATAGAAATCTTTATTTAAAACTTAGAAATTAATCGTCAAAAGATGTGGATAACTTATTTATCAAAAGATTATTTATAAATTTTTACATATATCGATTCACATATTTGGGGCTATTATTTTATATTATTAAGTACTTAAAATACTACTCTCTTAAAAAAATTATGGGAATGATATTATGAAAAACTGATATTACAGAAGATTGATATTATAATAAAAAAATCTGCTTTTAAAAAATATAAAAAAGTGCTCATGTAATATCAACTGAATAAAACTGATCTATCTATGTCTGCGATTAGTCTACAAAATCTATGCACGAGTCATACGTTTCTCCTTGGCGTCTGCTGATCCGCGGCGTAAGATGAGTCGATCATTATTGCGGGTGATATCGCTTGCCATAAGGCATTCAAGTTCATTAAGTATCATTCAAGAACGGCCCTATTATGTGCGCGCGCGCTCGGTAGGTGCGCGCAATTTTCTCTTCGCGGCGTGCAATCCTACCGATTCATATGCTATGTGTCGGGATTACATTCGCAACATTTTGTTATTTATGCCCGATATTTACGAGCTTCAATTCTCGGAATAAAGCGCGGTCGAGAAATTCGATGTAGATAGGCGCATATCGCCGTAATGAGAACATACGATGCTAAACAAAGGATGAAGAAAATTTAAGACAAAGAGCTAGCTCATCTGTACTTAATCCACCATAATCTAAGATTTTTAATTACTACAAATAGTTTTGAAATGGTGCGATTCGTCGCAATTTTGCACGATTGTTCGCAGAACACAAACATAATTATGGTGCTTCTATGGCTGCGTTCCATTTGGCGCTCACAGCGCTCGCGAGCATCATTTGTCCTTGTTTAACATTTGATAAACAACAAGGATGAAATGATTACATGAGCGCTATATATATAAGCGCCAAATGGAACGCAGCCTATGATTTTAAATCTCAGTATTTAAAACTAATTGATGAATAACTAATTGATAAGAATGTGTGCTGTTATTTCTTGTGTTTAAAAAATATATTCTCGAGACGTTATATGAAATATGATAAACTTATTTTATCGTTTAAGATCCCTGGATACTCATATCAGTCATCTTGAATTGTGACGTCAGAGATGATGAAATATGGACAATTCTTACGGAAGATCTCAAATAAGAAGGAGTCACCATACAATTGAATATAAGGACTCAAATGAAAGAAGAAAGCATATTGTACGTTTATCTGCTCATTAGTTTGCTAGTCCTAATATAATAAGTGTATTAACAGTGCAATGAAAAACACGAGTAATTGACAGCTGATGCGGTCGAAGTAGCACTGTTCTGGAAAAAAACAGTTTATGGCACTTTATTGAATTATTACTTGAGGCAATAGACAGCACATTAACATAACCAACACACTGAAGTTCACTAATGAACCACTTTTGGTACGATAAATGAGTTATTTTACCAATGAGATCTTCCGTAAGACAATTGTACACTTTTTGACGTTTTTCCTTTGTTTCGCATTAAAATTAATTATCCATGATCAGAGTTGAAAGGCTCAAGAAGCTCGGAGACTCACGGATTGGAATACATCATTTTTCGCTATTTATTTTTACCAATAAGGCGTTTATCTTGCAATTTCAAGCTGTGAGCATACCAAGCTACGAACTTCCTCCAGTAGGCGTCGCGACACTCGCTCGCTGTATTAGCCGAGAGGATCTGCAGCAAGGGCCTAAATACAATTGAGGAATTGCATATTTGCGCATTTCTTATGTGAATACTTTTTAATACATATTTTCAACTCTACACAAGTGTTTATGTTAAAATTGAAAAATTAAATATCTAGAGAAAATTTATAAGCTAGTAATATAAAAATATTTAAAACATTTTTGATACGTTTTTTAAAAAATTTTTTGCACGAGTTCTTTTCTTTTTGTAATTCTTTCTGACGCAGAAATACTGGCATAGCAAAAGTTTAACTTTATTTATACTAAAAATATAATTTTAAAGACATAATAATAGTTAAATCTTTTAACTTTTAACTTAAGGCGATCCTGTACCGGTCTGTATTACCGGCCGAACGCGATATTTTTTCTTCACGTTTTTGTTGTATTGGTTTTACAGATTTAGAAATCCTTTTCCATAATTAAAGTATATACTCCAATACAAAACATAGCGGCCGACTTTATGCCGGAAATTTAAAAAATTTAAGAAATTCGGATATTTTTTACCGATGGAACTGTCATACATATGACACATTTGCTTCATATAAAAATTCTGCAGCCTGTATTTACAAAACGGGAACGGTATGATACGCGGATTACATCAAGAATCAACGTAAAATTTTTAGAGCTGGGCTCAGATACCTAAAAAAAAAGATTAGCGTTTAATAACCGTTATTAAACGCTAATCTTTTTTTTAGGTACCTGAGCCCAGCTCTAAGAATTTATATGAAGAACTTTTATATGAAGCAAATGTGTCGTATATATCGGCCGGTAATACAGACCTGTACAGGATCGCCTTAAAAGCGTTATTTTAGACAATTTTTGAGAAATCTTAAAATTTTTTAATGTTTTGTATATGTCAATAAAAAACGATTCGGCCAAAATATTTGTTTTAATAATAATTGTGAAATTTACACAATAAAAACAGATATGTGCAATTTGAACTGATTATCTTCAGTTAGTAATTCTGTGTTACTCACTGTAGGAACATGTAAAAACACATTTAAGGCTCAGACACAATGAAAGGAATAAGGAACAAGGAATTAAACATAGGGAATTGGGATGTGGAAGAAGGAAGAAGGAAGATATTTTCCTTCTTCCTTCTTCCACATCCCAATTCTCTATGTTTAATTCCTTGTTCCTTATTCCTCTCATTGTGTCTGAGCCCTTATACTTGTTATACTGATTATAGATTCATAAAGAACAAATCTTATGTAAAACTTTCTATTTTTAGTGAAAATCTTTGACAATTAAGGGGATCCCGAAGTAAAGACCGAACTCCGACGCGAGAGCCGACTTTACCGACCGATATATCACATCGATACATCGCATACACACTACTGCACCAATAGGTCTGTTTGTGTTGCTTGCACTTCTCGCACTTCTTGCACTTAAAGCGAGATAAACATACGCGCTGGCGTTGAAGAAAAAAAAACGAGAAGTACAAGTGCGAGAAGTGCAAGCAACACAAACAAACCTAATATTGCACGCATGCATACGCACATTTTCATTTGGAAATATCTTTTTTTCTAGGCTATCAATCTGAATTTTAACGATTGATTGTTGTTTCTGCACTTATTCTGAACAGTGGAAAGTGTTCATTTTGTACATATAACATACAGAACTTTT
>NJRQ01000209.1:328945-339425 GCA_003063805.1 Aphaenogaster ashmeadi | reverse complement strand
CATTGTAAACTTTTTCTTATTTATTTTTTAAACAATATGTATCAGATTATTTTTATGCCATGTATTTCGATAAATTATGCCCAATTCTTGCTGAAATTAAATAATATTTAATTAGTGCAATACTACGAAGTATCTTTACGTATTTATAATATTTTCTAAATTTTATAAATTTTCCCTATATAAATAATAGATTTCTATTAAATATTATAACTATTAATTCTATAAATATTTTTCATGCGCAACCAGTAATTCACATTATTTCAAGCATAACTTATATATATCAATATAAAAGATATTGGAAGCCATAATCTTATAAATAACAAAAATATATTAAGTTTTTAACCGCACCTCATAATTTCTTATCTAAGCTTCGTAGTAACAATCGGCTAGTCGCGACGTATAAAACAGCGGAATTGTATATTCAAAGTTAGTATATCACAATGAAAATCCCGAAAATTTTGTTAATCGCGGTGATTGTCATAGGTCTAAGCGGCTCGCTGACATGGGCCAAACCTGAGGCTGAACCTAAAGCTGAAGCTGCGGCTGAAGCTGAAGGCAAAGCTGCAGCTGATGTCATGGCCGAGGCTGTAGCTGAACCTTCGCTCTTGGTAAGTTCGATATCAATTTATACCATTTTACATTAACATGTAAAATATTGCTCCATTCTAAATAAAAATTCATTATTTGATGTATCTTTTTTACTTTTTAGGGAACGCTCGTAAAAGCGCCCGTAAAACTCGTAAAAGGGCTTCTTGGGCTTAAATAAAGTGAATGAAGAAGGTAGACAAGTCAAGAAGACAATCGTGCTTTAATATTTCTGCGCTGCGTTATAGACAATTGATTGTATCTATGAAGTGCAAATAAATATAATGATCATAAATATGATAATATTGTCAGTATTTTACGTTACATATTTATTACGCGAATGCTCTTACATTTAAATGTTTTAATAGCTTATGTACATTTTTTGCCTAAATTATAGCATTTGATATGCAATATATATGTTCTCTATAAATTTATATTATATGTAAATTTCAATCTATAAACTTTTCTTAAATATTAGGTTTTATTTTCTCCAATGATTTTTATAAAGAACAATATATATTCTGATAATTTTTCTAAAAATACGATAAATATCCTATAAGAATGCAAAGCTGATTTAAGAACGCTGTCAAATAAATTCATGCAAATTTGAAATGAACAAGATAAAAGCTACGAAGCTACTGTTGGTTGCTATCATACAAGTACAACCTTGAAGTAATTCTTGATATAAAAGTGCTTGCTTCACAAGAAATCCATGCGTAAAAAAAAAAAATATGTAATTAACAATTGCCAAAAAGTGTTAGAATAAAACAAAATATATTTTATAATAAAAGCTATTCGATACGTATCATTGTCACTGTCTGCATATACTTCCATCATTCACATATTAAGGATGCTTCGTGAAGAAAAAAATGTTTTTATATAGTATAAAAACATAAATGTTATAAATAATAATGTTATGTTTTATAAATGTTTAACATAGTATAAATATACATATAGCAACGAAAGCAAGCTGTACGCGCCGTTCGCGGTTCATGTGATAAATTATCGATTTTTTCTTTGTAAAACATTCATATTTCTAGGATAAGTTATCGAGCGTATGATGATAAAGAAGTACGTTTAAGACGCTCCTGTGTTACGTAATAATTACCATGACCGTGAGGAGCGTCAGAGATATGTACGAGTTTCAGTTAAGATGGCGAAAGGACACGAGAGTCGCATTATTCTTTAGTCTCGATCTCTCAGTTTTCTATTTAGAATACAGTATTAATAATACAGGCAAGGTGGATTGACTTTTGTTTTTCCCGACAGAACAAAATGGTCCTTCGAGCCGGATTGGTAAAAAGCATCGAGCATCGAGACAGAGAAAAGGCAGCATACAACCACGTACAGCTGCAACCGGTCGGCAGAACATTCCCGATCGACGTCCATTAGCAAACAGCACCGGTCGGCAGAACATTGCCGATCGACGTACATTGGCAAAATATAGCACCCACAGTATAACATAGAGGAAAAGGCTATCACGACATTGAGCTAAAGTCGAAACATCACAAGCGTACAATATAATATCATTAAGTCGAAAATATCGTTCATTATATGTAAGTCCATCCTTTTCTTGATTTATTGTCGATTTCCATTTTTTTCTTTCTATCGTATTTAGACATGCTTCAACATATAGTTGCGTAAGTAGAATAAGAACATCGACATAAAATTTACACATATATATACGATATTTGCATATATACAAATATTGAACGATAATGGCAGCGAATATTACGTCGCTAAAGCGCACTCGTGCAGGTGTAAAATCCAAATTAACAAGATTCCGACAATATATTGACGCATATGAACCTAATGAAGTGAATCAAATTGAATTAAAGGCGCGTTTAGAAAGAGCAGAAGAATTCCTGACCGAATTTAATAATTGCCAGGATAAATTAGAGATTTAGATATTGATGAAACATTAACTGACGAATTGAATGGGGAAAATACATCCTTTGAATCTCTTTATTTTCCTGCAATTGCAAGAGCGCGACAGTCATTAGTAACGGTTAATTCCCCCAATAATCCTGCAAATGTAGCACAGGCAAATAATGAGATTTCTCATCACAATGTAAAGATACCTACGATTGCATTGCCACATTTTGATGGGAGTTACGAGAAATGGAATCATTTTTTTTATCTATTCAAGGCTCTTGTTCACTCAGATGCATCGCTGTCAAATGTTCAAAAGTTTTATTATTTACAGTCCGTATTAAAGGATAAGGCAGCACATGTCTTACATTCGCTCGAAGTCACAGGAGAAAATTATCAAATAGCTTTGGATCTTTTGAAAAGTCGGTTCGAAAACAAGCGGCTTACTACGAGACATCACGTTCGTGCGCTGTTTGATTTGTCTCAAGTTGTCAAGGAGTCTGCAAGCGCCCTGCGTACATTGTCCGACGAACTGTGCAAAAATTTAAGAGCTCTCAAGAATCTAGGAGAACCGGTAGAATCTTGGGATACATTGTTAGTCGAGATGATGATAAGTAAATTAGATCAATTTACGAAACGCTAATGGGAACAAAAGGTAGTTTCAGATAACCTTTCTACGGTTGAACACTTAAAAACCTTTCTGTCAAACAGATGTCAAATTCTCGAGGCAGTTCAACAAAGAAAGGAGATTAATACTAAATCTCAAGGTTTAAATTCAAAGCAAAAGTCTGATTATTCCACATCTCATTTAAGTACTCAAGATAGAGGTAATAAAATCAATTGTCCTATGTGTCAAGAAGATCACAGAATATATCAATATCAAAAAATGCGCGATCTTACTGTTCAGGCGAGAATAAATGAAATCAAACGTCTTAATTTATGTTTGAATTGCCTCGGAAGAGGACATACAGTGAAAAATTGCAAAGCGGGAAGTTGTAAACAATGCAACAAAAAACATAATTCGTTATTACATCTAGAGGATCGTTCGGACAGTGCACAGCAAAAGGCAAGCGTCGGTCGAATAAGTCATAATGAAAGCGTTAACGGAAACGAATCTACGTCTTCAACAAATCAGAAGCAACCTATACAATCCATATCAACTTGCAGTTTGAAGCAACCGTCACATGTTTTGTTGTCAACGGCAATTGTATATATCGAAGACAACGCGGGTCATGAAATCGAAGCTAGAGCCCTTTTAGACAATGGCTCACAGTCGAATTTCATGTCTCGTGCATTGTGCGATAAGCTGAATCTTCCAAAACGAAAGATTTGTTATTCAATTGGAGCAATAGCTCAATCAGTAACACATATTTCCGCAGTTACGAGTGCGACCATTAAGTCAAGGTTTAATGCTTTTTCAATCAAATTATCATTTTCTATACTCAACGAAATCACGGATCAAATTCCACTCGCGACATTCGATGCGCAATCGGTCAAGATTTTCCAAACCATGTTATTTTAGTTGATCCGTCTTATCATATTCCGCAAAATGTAGATTTACTTTAGGCGCTGGAGTATTTTGGGATTTAATTTGTGCAGAGCAAATTCGAAATGGTAAAGATAAACCGGTCATACAGAAAACAAAATTAGGATGGATAATCGGCGGCCCTTATACAGCTAAAATTTAACAAGCAACAACGCGAGAATTCTGTGGTTTCTCCAACGTTAGTCATCTGCAGGATCAATTGCAACGCTTTTGGAAGATTGAAGACATACAGACGAGTCAAGTTCAATCGCAAGAGGAATTAACGTGTGAAAAGGATTTCCAGCGAACCCATAAAAAATTGCCATCGGGGAGATTCGAAGTGCGACTCCTTTTTCGCGAAGACCCAAGTCAGTTTGGAGAGTCTTACAATAATGCTCTCAAGCGATTACGAGCAATGGAACGTAAATCCACTCATAAAAGGTAGATATACAACATTCATGGAGGAATACGAAGCATTAAAACACATGAGCAAAATTAAAGAAGACGATATCAACGTAACGAAATGTTATTTACCGTATCATGCGGTGATGAATGAAGAAAAAAGCACGACAAAACTCAGAGTTGTGTTCGACGCCTCGAGTCGTACAACGTCAGAGAAGTCATTAAATGACATATTGATGGTAGGGCCAGTCATTCAACATGAGCTAGTAGACATTTTAGCACGCTTTCGACAATACGCGTACGTAATGACAGCGTAAAGATGTATCGACAAATATCGGTCAATCCAGAAGATAGAGATCTCCAAAGGATCTTGTGGAGAGCGGATGTCAACACACCTCCAGTAACATATAGGCTAAATACACTAACGTACGGAACTGGACCTGCCTCATTCCTCGCAACAAGATGTTTGGCACAATTATCTAGCAAAAATGCCACTAAATTTCCTGAAGCCAGTGAGGTCATCAAGCGAGACTTTTACGTAAACGATCTCATAACAGGAGGATTCTCAGTTGCAGAACTCCTGCGAAAAAAGACAGAAATCACAGAGATTTTACAGTCAGCATTATTTCCGTTACAAAAATGGAAATCGAACTCACGAACGGTATTAGATGAAGGAGAAAACAGCGATACGTCAAGTGTCTGTACGATCGGCGAAGAAACGAAAATCCTCGAGTTACGATGGAGCACGGATCACGATCGGCTGCACTACAAGGTATCTATCACCGATCAAGGACAAAGACCGACAAAGCGAGCAATTTTATCATTCATCGCACAACTATTTGACCCTCTTGGGCTTATCGGACCAACAACGATTAAGGCCAAGATTCTTCTCCAACATTTATGGGAATTACAATTAGGCTGGGATGAAGGCCTTCCAATGGACATCCATACAAAGTGGATGAAATATAAAAAAAACTTTGCAGCGGTAAATCAAATCACAGTACCTTGACATGTACTATGCATTAATCCTATTTGTATCGAATTACATGGATTTTGCGACGCTTCTACCGTAGCTTATGGAGCATGTGTAAACTTAAAATCAACAGATTCCTCAGGCGTCACCAGCGTTCATTTGTTGTGTGCCAGATCGCGTGTAGCTCCGCTGAAGCCAACTACCCTGCCCCGTTTGGAATTGTGTGGGGCTCTGTTACTTTCTCAACTATACAAAAAAATGAAGGCTGCGCTAACAATCGAAATCAACAGTACGCATTTCTGGTGCGATTCTAGCGTAACCCTTGCATGGATAAGAGGACAACCGTATCAGTGGAAGAAGTTCGTACGTAATAGGGTAACAGAAATTCAAGAGACAACTGACAAGAGTCGTTGGAGACACGTCAGAGCACAATCCAGCGGATATCATATCACGTAGAACTAATCCCGAGCAGCTAATCAGATCTACTATTTGGTGGCATGGTCCCGAGTGGCTCAAAAATGACGAAGCAAATTGGCCTATCTCCGCATGCCCGCCGGTTCATGAAGTACCTGAAACAAGAACGTCATCCGTCTCATTTCCCACTACTGTGACTATTGAAGAGTTTTTCACGAGATACTCGTCTTTGCGAAGGTTACAACGCGTAATCGCGCATATATTTCGTTTTAGCAACAATGTGAAGACCTCCATTACGAAGAATGAACTCCAAACTGGACCTTTAACCGTCGAAGAATTGCAACACGCAATTAACATTCTCGTTAAACTCGCACAACGACATTCATTTAAGCAAGAAGTCAACGATTTAAAGAGCAAACGATCTGTCAATCCAAGGAGTCGTCTCTTCGACCTTCACCCGTTTATTGATGAAGATGAAGTCATAAGGGTTGGTGGACGTTTGAGAAACGCCCCGCTACCGTACGATAAACGGTTTCCGATTATCCTACCTACGAAGCATCCGTTAACGAAATTGATCATATTGCATTTTCATAATCGAAATTTACATGCCGGACCGTCGGCTTTATTAGCCTCAATACGCGAACAATACTAGATAATTTCGGCACGAGGTACGATTCGTAGTGTTTTGAGAAAATGTGTCATTTGCTTTAGGCTACGACCTGTTAGTCCGACCCAGTTAATGGGGAACTTACCTGCTGATCGAATCACTCCTAGTAGGCCTTTTTCAAATGTAGGCGTTGATTATGCGGGTCCGTACACGATCCGGGTATCGCGAAATAAAACCGCAAAGACTTACTTATGTTTGTTTGTTTGTTTAGCAACCAAGGCTGTTCACCTTGAAATAGTCTCCGATATGATTACATCGGGATTTTTAAACTCACTTAAGCGATTTGTAGCACGCCGAGGTCGATGCAAGACTATTTACTCCGATAACGGTACAAATTTTGTAGGTGCCAATAATGTTATGCAACAATTCGGCGATTTACTAACAAGTAAAACCTATCAAGAAAGGGTAACAAATTACACCGCAGATCAGTCAATAGAATGGAAATTTATTCCACCACACTCTCCACATGTAGGAGGGCTGTGGAGATCTGTAGTAAAATCTGCAAAAACACATGCCAAAGCCGTGATCGGGGATACTAGTCTCAGTTTCGAAGAACTCTACACTGTATTTTGTCAGATTGAAGCATGTCTAAATTCCTGCCCTCTGGTTCCACTTTCGTCGGATCCTAGCGAATTCAAGGTTCTCACGCCTGGGCATTTTTTAATTGGTTCTTCTTTGTCTGCATTTCCCGAAAATGATATTTCAGATGTACCCTCGAATCGGTTGACTCGTTATGAACTTATTACTAAGATGCAGCAGGATTTCTGGCATCGTTGGTCGCAAGAATATGTTACACAATTACAGCAAAGAACAAAATGGAAATCTGAAAATGTCAATGAAAACGTCAAGGTCGGTGCTATGGTGTTAGTACGTGACGTTACGCCTCCGCTTCAATGGCGTTTGGGCAGAATAAGCGAAGTTCATCCTGGAAAGAATGGATTGATTCGCACCATTACTATAAAAACTCAAACCGGAATTATCCAAAGAACATTGCCAAAGATATGCGTTCTACCTATTGAATAGTCTTAAGCTTTATTGTATTGGAACAAGTTTATGTTTATTATTTTATTGAAAGTCAAGCTTTTTTCAAGCCCGCCGGTGTACCCGCCGTTCGCGGTTCATGTGATAAATTATCGATTTTTTCTTTGTAAAACATTCATATTTCTAGGATAAGTTATGGAGCGTATGATGATAAAGAAGTACGTTTAAGACGCTCCTGTGTTACGTAATAATTACCATGACCGTGAGGAGCGTCAGAAATATGTACGAGTTTCAGTTAAGATGGCGAAAGGACACGAGAGTCGCATTATTCTTTAGTCTCGATCTCTCAGTTTTCTATTTAGAATAAAGTATTAATAATAGAGGCAAGATGGATTGACTTTTGTTTTTCCCGACAAAACACAAGCACTGTATTAAAAAATGCTCTAATCATGAAAATTATTATTCGCATATGCCATCTGTTTCAGCCATAGAAACTATAAATAATAAAAGAACTTTATGCTAAAGAGTCGCTCAAAATGATGAACAAAATTCCACAGAGATACATAATTTTTTGTAATTTGTTTTCATATTATTCGTTAAACGTTCCATGTTAAAATTTTGTAATATATACAATATATAATATATACAATTATATATACAATATATAATATATACTTGTAATAGGCAGTAAAAGTACAACAGTATCGATATATCTATCGATATTTATAATATCTTGAATAATGTGTTTTAATAAATAATACGTAAATGGTGAAATAATATGCAATTTTACTTTTTATCTTTCAAATCTATATTTGCTTCAAATTGGGTATGAAATATCGTTCATTTACAATACAGCTGAGTGTCTTCTATCGCAGCATGCTGTATAACCGTAGAAGTTATCACGATTATTCTATAAAAATTATACACGCAAAATAAAAACTTCACGCAAACTTATGTATTGTGCAAATGTTTTAATCGTGCGTTTAAGGGGATCCTGTAGTGAAGACCGAACTCCGACGCGACAGCCGACTTTACTGACCGATTTACGAAACATCGATACATCACTACAGGGTGGCATTTTTTTTCTAGGTTTTCAATCTCAGTTCCTAAGACTCAGTGTTATTTGTTCATGTAATCCGAAGTGTGCGACGGTCTCATTTTGTATTTACAAACCGTAGACCTTTTACATGAAGCAAACGTTTATGTCAGGTGACATAACCTCGAGCCGAAAGAGAGTGACACCAAATGTAATTTTTAACTTTTTTCCGATTTCATCATGAAATCGACCGTCGCGCAGTTTCTGAGTGTGCATACTTTAATTGCAGACTAAATAATTGCAATTCTGTCCAGCCAATTCGGAATGGCATCTTAGGCTGCAAATGTCGGTAATTCTCGTCACTAGGATTCCCAAAGACCTAAGTACTCAGAATGCCAACTCATAGAAACTGCATTATTCTTTCTTCCTTCTTAGATATAATCCGTACGATCTCTGATAAACAAATATATATATATACAGGGTGTATCAGAGCGCCCGTATCAGGCATTTTTTAGCAAAACTACGCATTTTCGAAAAAAATGTTTCATACAAAAGTTGTAGGATTTCAAGTAACGCATTACGTAGCAATATTATAACCTTGAAGAGTATTGTTAAGGTCATGTAAAGAGCATCTTAAAATTTTAAAATGGAAATCCTAATTTTTTATTGCATATTCGTGTAGCTTATCTCGAGACTTTTTCAAAACACTATAATAAAATATGTTTTTATTAAGTACTTTTTGAGTTATGGAGCTTGAAAGTTATAATACCGTAGGCATTAACATTAGCCAAAGTGTACCGCGTGGAGGTTGCACGGTCGGATTTACACCTCAGAAAGAGTTTGAAGTCATCAAATATTGCGGGAGTGACGAACCGTGGAGTCTAGCACATTTTTGACGCATACCTACGAGTTACAAGCTACAAGTATGCATTATAGCAAAAAATGTGTTAGACTCCACGGTTCGTTACTTCCGCAATATTTGATGACTTCAAACTCTTTCTAAGGTGTAAATCCGACCGTGCAACCTCCACGCGGTACACCTTGGTTAATGCTAATGTCTGCGGTATTATAACTTTCAAGCTCCATAACTCAAATACAAGTATTTAATAAAAAAATATTTTATTATAGTGTTTTGAAAAGGTCTCGAGATAAGCTACACGAATATGCAATAAAAAATTGGGGTTTCCATTTAAAAATTTCAAGATGCTCTTTACATGACCTTAACAATACTCTTTAAGGTCATACTAATATTGCTACGTAATGCGTTACTTGAAACCTTACAACTTTTGTATAAAACATTTTTTTCGAAAATGCGTAGTTTTCCTAAAAAAATGCCTGATACGGGCGCTCTGATACACCCTGTATATATGTCTGCGCACGCGTAAACGTGCACATATGTAAAAATATTTATTTATTTAGCAAAGTCCATATACAAAATAGAAACAGCTTTATATGCGTCGTTCGATGCAACATGCGTTGATAAAGAAATGAGCAAGTACTGGAAGCAATAACATTCGCTCTTCCGTATTAAATAATTTATACATAATCTTCGATAAATGAATAATTAAATCAATAGATAATCAGAATAAAATGTTTTATAATTAATATAGTATATCTTTTAGTTTAAAGTTGATACAGATAAAGCAGCTGATTAATTTAAGTTAGAAAGTATGAAAGATAAAATTGATAGTCATTTTTAATCATGGTTGTAACGGCAAATGTAGGTACATCCAAACATGTCTATAAATATAAATGATTGATATTAAATTTATTTGCAAGCCTGCTATTAATATAAGTTTAATTTAAGTAATATTTTGAATCCAGAAAATAATTTATGACATAGCTTTTTCTCTGATATTCTTATAATTTTTGATACTCAATCTTAAATTATGTAGGATATATATATCTTGCAGTTAAATTTTTATAAAATAAACAATTTATACATGTAAAATTTTATATACAATTATAGAAGCATATACAATTTAAATTTGTGAAATATATTGAGATTCTTATTAAATTCATAAA